>CM065810.1:140979214-141245214 GCA_033398695.1 Orobanche coerulescens | reverse complement strand
TGGACCCCCGACTGGGACCCACCAGGCGAATGAAAACTAATGAATTAAATAATATAATTGTAGTACCGAACCACATTATATTACCAAATACTCCGATGAGGAGCTTAAGTACAATACACCAGGACAATACAGAATACTAGTATATTTTATATGAAGATAAAATACACCACCCTGAATAAATAAACATCCCAAACGGAATTTGCAGCGAAAATACAAATGAAGAAAAACAAGAATGATCGAAAATTTGGACCCCCTACTAGTATCACTGACTCTCGCCAACGTGCTCTTTCCGTGCTTTTGCCTTGCCATGACACAAAACAATATCCCCAACAAAGGTCGGGCCATACGTAACAACAATCCTCAATGGTTGAATATACACAATCATGATATATCTCAATTATGAAATATCCTTTAGTTATGAATTTAAGCTGAAGAGGAGCATCATAGTACGCCCGTAATGTTCTGTGCAAGTGTACAAGACGAGTGCCCGGACACACTCGTCCTTGTACCTAATTAGTCTCACGGAGGTAAGCGTTACCGTGTGCACAGTCCAATGTATCGGTGAAGCCAACACATGACTATCGTGTGCTCGACTAAAAATTCCACACATCCGCACCCGGCCACACAATATGAACCCAGAAGGTCATATGAACGAGAATGACCAAAATGAATATCAATGAATAATAATCCGACAAAGTCAAGAATGACTCACCGAGATGAAAATAATAGTGAAGTGAATGATAGCTCAATGAAATGATTGGAACCGTCGTTCCTCGTGAATGAAGTGATTATTCGACAATTACAAGTCTCAATACGGTTAATACATTATGAATGAGTTATGATTATGAATGAACAACAACAAAAGGAATGAATATCCTTTTAACCGAGTAAGAATTAACTTACTCAACACCGGTGACAAATGTCCTTCCACGAACAAACGTCCTAAATGAGATGTCGGTCGCTCGAACAACCTTGAATAACAATTACCAACAATACGTTCAACATACGAATCAAACACGATTATAACTAACTCAAAACGTCGATACGACTAAACCAAACTCATTGGGGCATTATATCAAACATGTTGTGGCCAATCTTCGATTGTTTACAACCAAACCTTAAATATACCATTATCAAATCCCCAAGAAGTGTTCCAAACCAACAAAACATCTTCAATACAATTAATAATCTAATATGAATGTCCAAATTCGTGATTACAACAACAACTAATCGAAAACCCCCAAATCCAACTCAATATTCAAAGTGTTCTTGAACAACCCTTCAATAATCCAATGAATATTCATACACACTCATAATCATACGTACATCTCTTCATACAACATGATTATAACGTCCAAAACATCATATCTCAACAAAAAATCGAAATCCAAGATGTTTGAAGAATATTACCTTTGAAGATCCAAACACTTTGATCCGTAGAATACGCGTTAGATCGACTATCCAAGCTTCACAACCGAATGAAGATGATGAAAACCAAGTACTCAAGTGATTGATGAAGAAAAATCTCTTCCTCAAGCTCTCTCTCTCTCTCTCGGACAAGGTGAAGAAAATGAGAGAAATGACCTCAAAAACCCGTCCAGGTCCTTAGAAACTTCCGAACGTTACGGCCGTAACTCAGCCTACTTACGGCCGTAACATCCCAGGTCAACAGACTTACGGTCGTAACCAGCCATCTCGTACGGCCGTAACTCGGCTTTATCCAGAATCTGCCGACAGTTATACGGCCGTACCCGCACCTGTCTTACGGGCGTAACTCGCCCTCATCCAAACACCTACCGACAGCCATACGGCCGTACCCGCACACCTTACGGGCGTAACTCGACCGATACGGCCGTAACCGGACAAACTTACGGGCGTACGAAGCCTTCGTCGAAACTTCCTGGGCACCCTGCTCGACACGTACGGCCGTAACCGGCCAAGCCTTACGGTCGTACCTACCTCAACTTACAGCCGTATGTCGCAACCCTTACGGCTGTAACCCCTCTTCGTATGACATTTCCTACAATCCACGAACACATCTTACGGCCGTAGCCTACCTACCTTACGGCCGTATCTCGACTTCGGCCAAAACAACCTTAAACCAATGAATGCATGTTACGGCCGTTATGTATGATTTGTTACGGTTGTAACTCCTTGCTGGAAATGACGAAAATGCGACAACTCTGTTAGCTCGCTACAAATGGTGAATAATCCGACATACAATACTCGTATGAATGTAATTAAGTCCAATAACATGCGACAGATGATACTTCCAACACAAGACTATATTCACGATGATTATGATAATACTCTCGTCTCGACTCTCAATCGGAGATGAATGACGATCGGTAACTGATACACGGTTATAAAATGCCAACGATGAAAATAAATGAATGAATCATGAATGATGAGTGATTATTAATGAGTGAGAAATTACTGAGTGACCATTACTGATTGATAATTACTGAATGATAATGAATGAATTACAACCGGGTATTACATACCCCCCCTTAAAAAGAGTTTCGTCCTCGAAACTAAGGGTCAAAACAACTCGGGATAACTCTCCCGCATACTATCTTCGGTTTCTCAAGTATCCTCTTTGACTCCGTGTCTAGACCACTGAATCTTGGCCAAAGGAATCGTCTTGTTCCTCAACTGTTTGATTCGCCGCTCTAAAACTCGTATAGGACGCTCCCCATACGAATGATCATCCGCGATCTCGATTTCGTCGAATTGAAGTATGTGACTCGAGTCGGCAACATACTTCCGCAACTGAGAGACGTGAAACACATTATGAATTCGGATCAACGGCGGAGGTAAAGCCAATCGATAAGCCAGACTGCCTACTCGATCCAAAATCTCAAACGATCCGATGAATCTCGGACTCAACTTCCCCCGTTTTCTGAATCGGAAAATACCTCGACTCTGGAATACCTTGACCAACATGTGGTCACCTGTCTCGAACTCTAGTGATCGACGACGATTATCTGCATATGATTTCTGTCGACTCTGAGCGGTCAACAAACGACTCCTGATCAAAGCTACCTTCTCACGGGCGGCTATAAGCATATCGGGCTCGGTGCCGATTGATTCTGATAAGTCATCCCAACACAAAGGAGATCGACAACGACGACCGTACAAGGCCTCGTAAGGTGCCA
Source organism: Orobanche coerulescens (assembly GCA_033398695.1). Taxonomy (NCBI): domain Eukaryota; kingdom Viridiplantae; phylum Streptophyta; class Magnoliopsida; order Lamiales; family Orobanchaceae; genus Orobanche; species Orobanche coerulescens. The sequence continues at coordinate 141,242,056 of CM065810.1, read as the reverse complement.
TCTTAGTCGAAGCATGCCAACTATTATTGTACGTGAACTCAATCAACGGTAGTTGGGCTTCCCAATCATCTTTCCAATCGAGAACACATGCCCTCAACATGTCCTCCAATGTCTGAATAGTCCTCTCTGATTGTCCGTCGGATTGAGGATGAAAAGCTGTACTGAGATTAAGCTGAGTCCGCATAGCACGATGAACTGATTTCAAAAAATGAGACACGAACCGTCCGTCACGATTGGAAACGATACTTTTACCGTGCAGTCTCACTATCTCTTTGATGAACAACTGGGCAAGTCTCTCGGGACTCCACGTATCCTTAATCTCAAGAAAATGAGCCGATTTAGTTAAGCGGTCCACAATCACCCAGATTGTATTCATGCCACGACGACTCGTCGGCAAACTCGTGATGAAGTCCATAGAAATATCTTCCCACTTCCACTCTGGAATAGGAGCGATTTAAACATACACGGCCACGATGTTCTATATTGACTTGCTGACAGGTCAAACATCTCGAAACAAATTCCGCGACTTCTCGCTTCATATTACTCCACCAGTAATTTTGTTTCAAGTCTTTGTACATCTTGCTAGACCCCGGATGAATGGAGTAAGGGGTAGCATGAGCTTCTCTCAAAATCGAGTTTTTCAACTCATCATTCGCCGGTACGCATAACCAATTCTTGAATCGCAATAGTCCATCCTCGTGGACCACAATTTCAGGGGTTTTCCCCTGAGCCACATCCTCACGAATGCGCAACAATGATGGGTCTGAACCCTGATTCGCTCTGATTGCCTCCTCAAGTGGCAATGAAATCTCTAACATGCAAAGTTGCCCTTGCACTCGCTGAAGCCAGACCTCGATCTTGGGTCTAAGAAATTCCTGCTGAAGCTCCTTCTGAACTGTTAAACGAGCAAGCATTTGCTCCTGAACGGACTTACGACTCAAGGTATCGGCGGCAACGTTCGCCTTGCCCGGGTAGTACAGGATCTCAATATCATAATCTTTGATTAGTTCCAACCACCGCCTCTGTCACATATTTAACTCCTTATGAGTAAATATATACTTCAAACTCTTATGATTGGTGAATATTTGACAGGTGACGCCATAAAGGTAATGACGCCAAATCTTCAACGCGAAAACCACATCTGTTAGCTCCAGGTCGTGGGTCGGATAATTAACCTCGTAAGGTCTCAATTGCCGTAAAGCATAGGCAATAACCTTCCCATTCTGCATTAATACACATCCAAGACCGTGTCCGGACGCGTCACCATAAACCATGAATCCTTCCGTCCCTTGTGGCAAGGAAAGGACAGGTGTTGAAATTAATCGGCTCTTGAGTTCCTCAAAACTCTGCTGACACGCGTTGGACCACGCGTATTTCCTATCCTTTCGCAAAAGGTTCGTCATTGATTGAGCGATTTTAGAAAATCCTTCCATAAATCGCCGATAATAACCGGCTAATCCGAGAAAGCTTCGGATTTCCTTAACATTCTTCGGAGGTAACCAACCTCGGATAGCCTCCGTCTTCTGAGGATCAACACGTACACCGTCTGATGAAATTACATGCCCGAAAAACGACACTTCGGACATCTAGAACTCACACTTGGAAAACTTTCCATAAAGTTGCTCTCGTCTAAACACGTCCAGCATCTGATGAAGGTGAAACTCGTGCTCATCCCGATCACGAGAATAAATTAAAATGTCATCGATGAAGACAACCACAAACTGATCTAAAAATTCGATGAAAACCCGATTCATTAACTCCATGAATACCACAGGTGCAATAGTTAACCCAAACGGCATTACCACAAACTCATAATGACCATAGTGTGTTCGAAACGCCGTCTTCGCGATATCTGACTCTCGAATTCGCAACTGATGATATCCAGATCTTAAGTCGATCTTGGAAAATACTGAAGCTCCCTGAAGTTGATCTAAGAGATCATCAATACGGGATAGAGGATACTTATTCTTGATCGTCACCCTGTTCAACTCCTGATAATTAATACACACACGAAACGAACCATCCTTCTTCTTGACAAATAACACTGGTGCTCCCCACGGGGACGCACTTGGTCGGATATAACCTTTCTCGAACAATTCCTCAAGTCGATTCTTCAACTCCTACATTTCGGTCGGGGCCATCCGATATGGTGCCTTCGATAATGAGGACGTACCAGGCTCCAACTCTATTGTGAATTCCACATCCCTCAGTGGAGGTAAACCAGGTAGCTCGTCTGGGAGTACATCGTCAATCGATAACAATGATATCACGAATGGTTGAACACCTCGATTGCCTTAGAACGGTCAATCGATGACAATGATACAGTGAATGGTTGAACACCTCGATTGCCTTAGAATGGCCAATCGTTGACAATGATACAATGAATGATTGAACACCTCAATTGCCTTAGAACGGCCAATCGATGACAATGATACAATGAATGATTGAACATCTCTGATTGAGTAATTTCACTGCTTTCATCATATTAATGATTTTTATGGAACAACGGGGATTACCTCCCTGAATTACACACTCGGATCCAACGACTGAAATGATAGTGACCATACGCTTACGAACACTGAGGATGGTATCATGACGATCCATCCAACTAATACCTAATATTACATCGTCCTTAGGTAAATCCACCACGATTAGGTCTGCCAACCAATCGCGGTCATTAAGCTTAATTCGGTCAGTTCTTAACCTCATGATTTCCGAAAATTCTTCTACCGTCAGGTAGACCAATGATATAAGGTCCACAATTATTAGGACTATCTAAGTGAAGTCTATATAAATATGATTCGGAAATGAATGAATGCGATGTACCGGTATCAAAAAGGGTTCACACAGGTTGAGATAGAATTACGAGTATACCTGAGATCATTTGGGCCACCGGATCGCCGGTCCTTTTCATTGCGTGAATCCGGGACTTGTCGGCCCCCGAACCGGACGCTCCCGTCTGATAAATATGAGCTCCGCCTTTAATCGCTTCGCTGCCTTAAACGACGCCGATAAAGGGCCCGATTCGATCGCCGATTGCCGGGACTCGAGATGCCACCGGAGTCGGCTTGGAGTCCATTCGGGAAAAACGGGCCTTATGCCCAACAATCCCACAATTATGGCACGTGATAGACGGTTTCAGACACTTAGTGCTGTAATGACCCGGCGCTCCACAGTTGAAACAGGTGATGGCTGATTTGGCCGTTCGGGACTGAGATCCCGCAGGTTTAGGCGCCGTAGGAGGTTGCTCAGAAACGTTAGGGCCCACACGAGGCTTCTTGAAGGTTGACTGACCGCCTTCGAACTGATTACGCTTCGTTGATTTCTTGCTGACAGATGAAGGTTGTTGCTCAGCAATTTCCTTAGCAGCAGGCTCATACGTGAGAGTTCTCTCGATTAATTCGGCCAGAGTGGCGCAATGATGATTAAGCAATTGCATATGGGTCATCATGACCTGCATAAAAGTGAGTGGATCTACCCGAACATCCTCAGATCGAGCTGAGTCCTGGGTATGACTTCCCGACAGAGAGTGATTATTTCCCGGGTTTCGGCCCGCACCGTGGCCTCTCCCCGTGCGTCCCCTGACAGCTCTCTCCATACTGAAGTAGGAAGGTTGCATGATAATCATAGATCTCGTATGAGTACCGCATTATGATTTACGTCATGAAATGATGAAAATGAGCATACGCGCTCTAACACAGTGATTACATGAATGATTAACTGAGGTGATATGATTATCTGATGATATTCTTGAAATGATTATCTTGAACAAGTTAACAAGATTAATGATATGATCCTCAAGATCAACAACTGAGTAATGAAATGAATTGAGTGATTAATGAGTTAACATGATCAATATGATTAAAATGAAAATGATGTTTGAGGATTGTTAACTGATGAATTATGAATGAATGATTCTCATTGCTAGAAATTATCCCATGGCGTTAGAAGTCTTATAGTTCTTTCGGTCTGATGGGTTCGGCATTTGCACAGGTCACACGTGACGCGAAAGTCTAATGATACTAGTCCGATGATGATGATTTCAAATGAGACATGACTCGGAAGGTAGTATTCAAAACCACGCTCCGATACCAACTCTGTAACACCCCAAACCAGGCGGATATTACAGTGCCGTGGACCCCCGACTGGGATCCACGAGGCGAATGAAAACTAATGAATTAAATAATATAATTGTAGTACCGAACCACATTATATTACCAAATACTCTGATGAGGAGCTTAAGTACAATACACCAGGACAATACAGAATACTAGTATATTTTATATGAAGATAAAATACACTACCCTAAATAAATAAACATCCCAAACGGAATTCGCAGCGGAAATACAAATGAAAAAAAACAAGAATGACTGAAAGGACTGGGGGGCCCTACTAGTATCACTGAGACTCCTTGCCGTCAACGTGCTTTTCCCGTGCTTTTGCCTTGCCATGACCTGAAAACAATATCCCCCCAACGGGGTCAGTTACACAGAACAACAATCCTCAAGGGTTGAATATATCTCAATTATGAAATATCCTTTAGTTATGAATTTAAGCTGAAGAGGAGCATCATAGTACGCCCGTAATATTCTGTGCAAGTGTACAAGATGAGTGCCCGGACACACCCGTCCTTGTACCTAATTAGTCTCACGGAGGTAAGCGTTACCGTGTGCACAGTCCAATGTATCGGTGAACCCAACACATGACTATCGTGTGCTCGACTAAAAATTCCACACATCCGCATCCAGCCACGCAATATGAACCGAGAAGGTCATATGAACGAGAATGACCAAAATGAATATCAATGAATAATAATCCGACAAAGTCAAGAATGACTCACCGAGATAAAAATAATAGTGAAGTGAATGATAGCTCAATGAAATGATTCGAACCGTCGTTCCTCGTGAATGAAGTGATTATTCGATAATTACAAGTCTCAATACGGTTAATACATTATGAATGAGTTATGATTATGAATGAACAACAACAAAAGGAATGAATATCCTTTTAACCGAGTAAGAATTAACTTACTCAACACCGGTGACAAATGTCCTTCCATGAACAAACGTCCTAATTGAGATGTCGGTCGCTCGAACAACCTTGAATAACACAATTACCAACAATCCGTTCAACATACGAATCAAACACGATTATAACTAACTCAAAACGTCGATACGACTAAACCAAACTCATTGGGCATTATATCAAACACGTTGTGGCCAATCTTCGATTGTTTACAACCAAACCTTAACTATACCATTATCAAATCCCCAAGAAGTGTTCCAAACCAACAAAACATTTTCAATACAATTAATAATCCAATATGAATGTCTAAATTCGTGATTACAACAGCAACTAATCGAAAAACCCCAAATCCAACTCAATATTGAAAGTGTTCTTGAACAACCCTTCAATAATCCAATGAATATTCATACACACTCATAATCATACGTATATCTCTTCATAAAACATGATTATAACATCCAAACATCATATCTCAACACAAAATCGAAATCCAAGATGTTTGAAGAATATTACCTTTGAAGATCCAAACACTTTGATCCAAAGAATACGCGTTAGATCGACTATCCAAGCTTCACAACCGAATGAAGATGATGAAAACCGAGTACTCAAGTGATTGATGAAGAAAATTCTCTTCCTCAAGCTCTCTCTCTCGGACAAGGTGAAGAAAATGAGAGAAATGACCTCAAAAATACGTCCAGGTCCTTATAAACTGCCGAACGTTATGGCCGTAACTCGGCCTACTTACGGCCGTAACATCCCAGGTCAACGGCCTTACGGCCCTAACCAGCCATCCCGTACGGTCGTAACTCGGCTTCGTCCAGAATCTGCCGACAGTTATACGGCCGTACCCGCACCTGTCTTACGGGCGTAACTCGCCCTCGTCCAAACACCTGCCGACAGCCATACGGTCGTACCCGCACACCTTACGGGCGTAACTCGACCGATACGGTCATAACCGGCCAAACTTACGGGCGTATGAAGCCTTCGTCGAAACTGCCTGGGCACCCTGCTCGACACGTACGGCCGTAACCGGCCAAGCCTTACGGCCATACCTACCTCAACTTACGACCGTATGCCGCAACCCTTACGGCCGTAACCCCTCCTCGTCCGACATTTCCTGCAATCCACGAACACATCTTACGGCCGTAGCGTGCCTACCTTACGGTCGTATCTCGACTTTGGCCAAAACATCCTTAAGCTAACGAATGCATGTTACGGCCGTAACTCATTGCTGGAAATGACGAAAATGCGACAACTCCGTTAACTCGCTACAAACGGTGAATGATCTGACATACAATACTCATATGAATGTAATTAAGTCCAATAACACGCGATAGATGATACTTCCAACCCAAGACTATATTCACGATGATTATGATAATACTCTCGTCTCGACTCTCAATCGGAGATGAATGATAATCGGTAACTGATACACGGTTACAAAATGCCAACGATGAAAACAAATGAATGAATCATGAATGATGAGTGATTATTAATGAGTGAGAAATTATTGAGTGACCATTACTGATTGATAATTACTGAATGATCATGAATGAATTACAACCGGGTATTACATATGTAGTCAAGTGATTTTATTCTATATATGCAGGCTTAACTTAGTTTCTTATAATATGATGATATCAAAGACATAACTTGGATGATATCCCATGAAAGCAAAACATTGTATGCAGATATACAAATTGCTACAAAGTAGCTATTTGTAGTATCAAACAACCATAGCTTACCTTGTAATAAGTTCATGCATCATTGTTGAGTTTATAAATACGAAAGAATGTTGATTTCAAGTAGTAGAATTTTCACATGTTACTATCTTTTGACACTCAATGGAAATTGGGTTACTCTAAAACCAGAAGATGAAATAACGATTCTAATTCATTATAACATTACTAACTCTTAACATTTTGCTAGTAAAAAATTTCACTCACGCTATTCAAAGACAAATGGTCTAACTTGTAATATGCAACTGAGAGTCACGATAGAAGGTAGATCGACACTCTTACTTGAAAAATTATCACTTGTTTCCAAATCTTCATCCCTGAAAAAAAGAGTCTCTGTCTTCATCCTCAAAAAAGAAAAAGAATAATTAAGCTAATGTAAATGGAGTTATTGCAAATAATTTTTTTAATCAGATATTAAAGAAAAGCTAACTGACATTAACATATATTGTTACAAATACAATTACAAATAAAGCATTATTCCTAGTTGTATATATAATATCGTCCTATCCTTCAAAGAAACAATACAATTAATAAACCAAGCATACATGTTTTACTCTATAATTTAATCCTCATTTAAAGAGGCTACTGAACTTCACGTCTTTTCAATTATCCATCCACCTCATTTAAAGAGGCTACTAACTTCACGTCTTTTTAATTATCAATCCATAACCAGTTTGTACATTTTTCACTCTATTTAAACTAAATGCATCCTTTTGTTTTTAATTGTCAATAACGTACTTTGTCAATTAACATCAAATGAATTGAGTGGTAAACCATTAAATAAGACTCAATTGCACATAATTGATTTTATAATTTTATATTATTGCATTTAATCTCAATTTATTTTATAATTTTATTTATCTTATATATATAATTAAGTCATTAAGACTCCACAATTAATGATTGGGCTCAATAATCTCAATCTATGTTATAATTTTATTTGTCTTATATAAAAATTAAGCCATTAAGACTCTACAATTAATGATTGGACTCAATCTTTATATATAAGATTATCCTATTTCCCAAACTATTGTACCTCACAAAGAACACTACACTAGTACAATTGGGTCGAAAATGACGACTGATGACTGAACGGGCCGAAAATATCGTCCTGGTGGAAAACGGGTGGAACATGACGTCCCAGTGTGAAAATGGTTGAAAATGATGTTAGTACGAAATAAACCGAAAATAACGTCCCGAGTATAATGGTCGAAAACAACAATAATTTTATATTTTTTTTGAGGTACAATGATTTATTAAAATATGTATAATTTAGGTATAATAATGATGAATAATATTTAAATGATAAACATAATTTGAGAATTAGAAAAAAGTGAAACTCCAACTTGAAGTGGTTTGTCAGTCTGATTCTTTCTTCTTCGAGATGTACGGGAAGAAGTAAATAATTAGACAATGATACGTTGGAAAATGGGAAAATGGTCAGAAATACCCTTAATGTTTACACTAAGGAAGAACTAAACCCTTAATGTATTTTCAAGTACAATTCAACCCTTAATATTGGTAACTTTTAACATTCATGTCCCTCCTTACTATTACCACTCCAAATGAGATTTATCTCATTTTTTTTCTTTTTTTTGTTTGATTTATAATTAAAGCAATATATCAAAAAATAGAAAATATGTTAAAAATCATTTAAAATTGCATCAGAAGAATAGAAAGAAATCAAGAAACTTAGAAAGGAAAAAATAAAATTAAAAAGATGCATCAAAATAAGAAAAAAATGATAAACGGAAAGAAAAGGAAAATTAAAATGGAAAAGAAATGAAAATACAAGAGTGAAAAAATGAGGTTATAAATTTGGGTTAAATCAGTACAATAGCATATAAATTTATAAAAGATTTCATAAATAATTAAAGAGATTTTAATTTAACCAGTTGATTTTTTGACCATCTTCATATCACAGGAGACGACAAGATTGATGTACGAAATGGCCTAAAAAAAATTAAAAGTCAGGTTAATTAAACCACCATATTCCATCTAGATTCATGAACAAAAATAGGGTACATTTAATGAGTCGATTTTTGATCTGAGTCGTGCTTTCGTTTATTTTTAATTGTTTTTGTTATTTTTACGCGTGGTATGTTGTGTTTTTATTTTGTAGGTAGCTGGATGAAGATTGTGGTGAAATATGCACTTTTATGGCCAATATTGGAATTTATGACGATCAATAGCTAGTCGGGAGCAAAAACATAGCTCGGGCGATGAAAAACGAAGCAACATCGGTCGTATTTTCTAAATTCTAGAATCATCACTCTGAATTGGGATGTGTTCTCTATTGATATAGATTCCTCGTGAAATTAGCTTCGAAACGGTATATCATACGCTAAATTCCGAGGTGTATTGATGCAAAAATAAAAGATCAAGCCGAAGAAGACCAAAAATTGGAGTCAAAACAAGAAGAAACTACCCGGGCCGCGTTAGGCAACTCGACCGTGTCACAGGACACGGCCGGGTCACGCATCCAGTGAGATTTTCATTTCTAGAGCAGTACAACACGGGTCGTGTCACAGGACACTGCCGGGTCCATTGGACAGTGAACTTTTGCGTTTCGAGGATAGTTCGACACGGGCTATGTCATCTGACACGGGTCGTGTCACTTTTCGGTGCATGACCTTTTTATTGATATTTTTACACGATTTGGAGGGATTTTCTTGGATTTTTGGCTTTATAAAAAGGTCTTGGTGACCTAAAGAGGGAGATTCTGATCTTGTGAGATACAATTTGTGGAAAAACACAAGATTAGGGAAGCAAAACACCAAAAAGAGAGAAAAAGAGAGATTTTACTTCATCATCTTCCTTGTATGTTCATCATTTTGAAAAATACATTTGTGATTGATTCTAATTCCTTGTATCATTTGTTATTAGTTCTTAAAGGGAGAACATCAAACCTTCATCGGGAATTCAATTTTGGCTTTTACAAGGGAAGTTTGTACCATGTTTTGTTTTACTATTTTCACTGTTATTGTTGAAATAATCATGTGTAGCTAATCTTTTCATATGGGTTTTTATATTGAGCCACACACATGTTGTGTAATGCCCGGATAATAATGGTGTATTTATCTTGTATTCGACCTTGTATTATTCAACTTCGTGATGTTATTAATCGTAGATTGGTTTCCCGTATTCGTACCCTTACGTTTTTATATCTACAACATTTTGCATGCATGGTTCTGCACGTGTTTACGTACGCTACGGATTACGCATAACGTACGCTAAGTCTGCTGTATAACGTACGTTATATGTTGAGCTTAACGTACGTAAGCTCAGTCAATTCAAGATCCGACAAGGGTCGGCGTGTGGGGACCGGATGAAGATTCGTGGAGATCGTCAGCATGAACCTGGACGGTTTTCCAGCTATGCAAGTCAATGGCTTAACGTACGCTAGGAGAGATTTTAACATACGCTAAGGTCCTATATGTTACGTACGTAACACCTGTAGTCTAACGTACGTAAGCCTATGCCAGAAACAGTCCAGTGAGCTATATAATATCCGCAATTTTGATTTCCGGTAAATTTCTCTTCTGGGCTGAAGTCCATCTTAGTGACTCTGTCATGACCATTTTGTCATTCTGAGAATATTTAATTCTGCACTTTTTGTCATCCGAGTTCGTTTCAGTATCGTTTTGTTGAGTACCGTGTTCTTAAACGACTTTTCCGCACTTGAGTCGATTCTTGCGAATCTCATTCGAAACTATTGTTTCGAGTTTCTTGTAAGTTCATTTAATGTTATTATTCATGTTGCGAGCTTTGGTTTAGTGTTTCGATCGTATATAGTGTATTTCGGACGTTTTGGGCCGTTTTCGTAATTTCCTAAAGTTTGGGGTAATTACTTCCGTTGTCTAATTTTGAACTCTCGGGTGGTTGGGATCATGTATTCTCTTAGTGTATGGATTCGTCTTCGCGAGTACTTCGTAACCATATTTTCGGTTTATATTCAGGTTCGGATTTCGAGGTTGTCCGGGCCGTCGGATCGACCGAGTCCTGACTGGCAAGACCTGGCCGAGTAACGGCCGCAATGGGCCGGCAGTTACGGCCGTAAGGCGCGTTATGTACGTAAGCCCTGGACGGTAATGTACGTAACGCTGCCGGCAGAACTGGGCAGAAAGTTCGTCCATGGCCGGTTACGACCGTAAGCCATGGCCGATTACGTACGTAAGGCGACCAGCAGGCTGCCTATATAAGGCCAGCAAACGTGTTTTGTACTCATTTTTATCACTTCATTCTTCCTCTTCCGTGGCTGGAGACTTGTTGGGCGTGGAGGCATGTTGTCATACAATGAATCCATAAAGTCTTGGAGTTCATATCATCGATTATCCATCCTATAACGTCATTTGGTCGAGCGAATCAGGTCAGATTTCCTGGAAATCCTAGTTTGGGTAAATTGAGGGTTTTGTTCGTTTTCGTCCGATTTAACCATAATAACTTAGAATTATGATGGATTGATGATTATTTAGGTATATTCTATCATTTCCATTATTATTCCACGGTTGGATTGTACTGATTCGTCGTTTTGGTTGAGTTCTTAGTCGACGCCATGAAGGTGTCCAACAAAAGGTCTTAGAGTAGGGATTGGGCGTTGTGCGATTATTATTCTTAGTACGATTATTGATTTATCGTTGACATGACATAGGGACGAAATCCTTGTGAAGAACTCGAGTCGGAACCCTTCCGTTCGTTGTCTTCTTCGGGGTACGAGCTTCCCGGTCGAACCATGTTCTTCGGAATATTCGGTAGCGGTTATTAAGGCAAGTATTTTACTATACGAATTGTGTCTTGTGAATAGGGACATCATGTTATGGTTGTGAAGAATTTGGTTTACTTTTGTGAATTTGCTTCGTAAGAATTAATTATTATGAACGATTGATGGTAGCGATAATACTCTCACTTAGCTAACGTCGTGGAATTGTATTGGTCGTGTTAATCATCTAAGTATGTGCCAGGCGTCTTTGATCATTGTTGATTTGTCGTGATGATTATGATATTTGTGTCATGTTGATTTATTTACTTGATTATACATTTCGGTGTAATGCGGAATGGCTTGACATTTGATGATTATGAGTTGTGTCGTGACGATGTGTGTGTTCGAGGTGAGGTCTGACGAGTCCTCTGGAGTTCGGTACATGATGTGTACGAACAAGGTGTGTGATCCAGGTAGGGTCTGACGAGGCCTCTGGAGTTCGGTACATGATGTGTACGAACGATGTTTGTGGCCGGGTAGGGTCCGATGAGGCCTCCGGAGTTCAGTACATTATGTGTACGAACGATGTTTGTGGCCGGGTAGGGTCCGATGAGGCCTCCGGAGTTCGGTACATGATATGTACGAATGATGTTTGTGGCCGGGTAGGGTTTGTTGAGGCCTCCGGAGTTCGGTACATGATGTGTATGAACAACGATCGTATAACAGTGGTTGTTTGGATAACATTTTAAATATGGGTCTCAGACTCATAATGATATCTTATCTAGTGTGTTTTAAAATGAGAATCGGGCTGAGGCCCTAACGACTACGAAAAGGTTTTGTAAATTGGGACTCGAGGTCCAAAAGAATTTCTACTTTAAAAATCCCCGAGATGATGAGTTCCTTTTCAAATATCTCTTGCTTGAGTTCGAAATTCTAAAACTTCTCGGGAACATTTGATAATTGATTTCCGTATTAAATTCGTAGTTGCTATTTACTCGTTGCATTTCGTATCGTATTATACTTGCACTAGTAAAACAATGGAGTTTTACTAACCCCCGAGTAATCGGAGTGTGGATGTCTGTTTTGCGTCCAGGTACATGCAGGTTCGGGGGAGAAGTCACAGGATTGGCACAAGTGTATGACGAGCTGCAATACTAATCAAGAGTTGAGAGTTGTTTTGATTCTTGTAGTGTTGTCAGAGTTGATTTCAGTCTTCCGCTGTATTGTGTTTCAACCCCTGTGTGGGTAATGTTGTTTTAGTCAGTTCTATTGATGGAGTTGCGTGACCTCATCAGTCTGTGTATTCATGTGTAAGTGACCTTAACAGTCTGTATTATTATATTGTTTGACCCTGGCCGGGCAAGCATTTGGTTGTTTATGGATGTTTAGCCTGGTAGATCCTTGTGGAAAGGGTCTACGACATGTAATATTCCCATACGATTTTGGGGGTGTTACATGAGCTCTGGCCGAGCATTAACGCACGCTAATGTCGAGTATAGCGTACGCTAACAATGTTACGTACGTAATGGACTTTGTTTAACATACGTAATGGTTTAAAATCTATTTATAGGACTCGACCCCCATTTCATTTCCAACTCTTACCTTGGCCGATTTTTGTGTTCTTGAGATTATCCCTCACCTCATATCCCTCATATCATCATCTACATCCGATTTTGGGGAGCTTAGACCGTGTGTATTGGTGATCAAGCTTCCGGTGAAGAGTTTATTCAAGATTTTCATTGTTCTTACATCTCTTTAAGGTATGTTAACTCTACACCAAGATGAGGATTTTGTTCTTAGTTATATTATGAGCTTTTCCCATAGATTTTTGAGCTTATTTCATCGTAGTGAATCCAATACCATGTATAAAAGGATTGTATTGGTTGAATTAAGGTTTCCATTATTATAGTTGAGCCAAAATCTTTACCAACCTTAAGGATGGAATTTTCTGAGATAAACACACTTTCTTGATCCTTTCGTAACACTCTTTTTATGAGCAAAGTGTTGAGGATTACCCCTGTGTAAGATGAATTCGTGAAGTGGAATGTAGAGTGTGTTCGATTATAATTCTTGCCTTTGATGAACTCGTTGTTAATCTTTTTGGATGATTAGAACCATGAAAGGATAATTGGAACAATCATTTTGAATGAAGAATTTGATAAGAAGAATTACCGGTGGAAGAACAAGAATCGTAGAGACGAATTAACCTAGAACTAGATTGAACGTGATTATCTCGTTATGTATTGTTGTAGCAACCGAACCTAGCCTTCGAGTTAATAATCGGAATTAAGTATGGAACATGGGATATAATGATATGATGAATGTCCTTGGAATTGTAGAAACCGACTTGGTGTTCCGTTACGATCTATTGAATTCACATGCCTTTTTACAAACTTAATACTTGTCAGAAAATAAGACCGAGAACCGATTGTCCGTTATTGATAACTCGATTATAACTTAAGGAGTTCGGTACTCGTGCGTTAGTTTCGGGAGGATTATTGAATTCTTTGTTATTCCCTTGTACAAGGTGATCGATCGAGGGGCGACGACCTTCGGATGTGTGACATTTGTGGGAGTATTTAATTCTTACCATATTTGAGGCAAGTATCGTATTTTGAAATTATTAATGTTGGGATTTCGAGCATGCATATGGTTTATTCATGTTGTTGAACATGGGATTTATTTTGTTGAATTGTCATGATATTCATTATCGATTACTTGTATGTTCATGTTGATGGACACAACGATTTTGCATATATGTATGCATAAGTTGTGTTTGTGTATGTTGTGCGATCTATGCTGAGGGCGTTGGATCGGATGTCCACCTCGTGTTGGTCCGACGAGATCATCTTGGGATCTATGCTGAGGGCGCTGGATCATTGGACGGGTTTTCCACCTCGTGTTGGTCCGACGGGATCATCTTGGGATCTATGCTAAGGGCGCTGGATCATTGAAATACCCATGTTGTGTTAATGGAATCATGTGGATTCGCATTGTTGGATTCCGGTGGCGGAAGTCCGTATTGTGTATTCTGTTATGCATTGTTGTTACATATTCGATTTGTTTAATATGATACTTGTACTAGCATCGTTTTGCTAACCCCTTCGGGGGTGGACATTTGTTTTGATGTTCAGGTAGCCGAGGAGCGGGAAAACAGCCACAGTACCGACATGACGACGAAGGGGCTCAGTGATGTTTATTGTTGTTGTGATTTGTCTTTCTGGTTTATTTTCAGTACTCGAGTACGCATTTCTTATTAATATTTTGAGATGGTTGTAATAATGGACTCATTTGATCTATTTGAACCGGTTTGGTGTTTTGAACTTTAATGGTACTATTGTATTATTTTTACATTTCTTCAAATTAGCCTTGTAAATTCTTACTTAAAGGGTTTGCGGCGCTGTAATTATTCTGAATATCTCGGGATGTTACAGAATATGGTATCAGAGAGCTAAGATTCATGGATATCTTGGCAGTTCGGTTTAGTTGGGTCCGTTTACGTTATTTTATTTATGGATCATTTGTAACATCACTGCTCATCCAGCGTCGTCATGTGGACCGTGGTTGTAAGTCTCCTAATCTCAAATACTACCGTTTTATTTAATTCCTGTTTTGTGAATATTGACGGACTTTCTTTTAGAAATTTTGCCCTGGATATTGAGTATTTGTGTTTAGAGTTTGTTGAGGGGAGGTCGTGGACGC
This sequence comes from Orobanche coerulescens, assembly GCA_033398695.1. Classification (NCBI taxonomy): domain Eukaryota; kingdom Viridiplantae; phylum Streptophyta; class Magnoliopsida; order Lamiales; family Orobanchaceae; genus Orobanche; species Orobanche coerulescens. The sequence continues at coordinate 141,226,891 of CM065810.1, read as the reverse complement.
GGAGGCCGTCGTGGACGCGAACGTGGTAATGCGAGACAGGAGGATTCAGCGTCTACCCTAGAATTATCGGCTAGTCGAACCGATTCCCATTCTGGAGGACAACAGGGATCAGCGAATGATAACGCAAATCCTAACATGCCGGGAGTGCTTCAACAGGTGGTTGCTCAGATAAACCAGTTTGCTCAGGTAGTTGACTGCATGCAGACGGCGATGGGACAACAGCATAACGAGGATAATCGGGGAGACAAATGGCTTACTGAGATGGTCAAATTGCACCCTCCAAAATTTGACGGTTCTGCTGAGACACTTATTTGGGATCACTGGCTGAAGGAGATAGAGAAGATCTTTGCAGGGATTAACTGTCCCGACGACCGAAAGGTTCCGATCGCCCAGTATCTCCTTACTAGACCCGGCAATTTACCACACGACATGAAAACACGACACGAAAACGATACGAAAATTTAGTGTTTGGGTTTGCATTTTGAGTACACGACACGAAAATACACGAACACGAAAGTACACGACCGAGATTTAGTGTCGGTTTTGTGTTTACCCTTTGGGTACACGACACGACACGAGGTACACGAAATAGATAAATAAATAAATAAATATATAATGTTTTATATATAATTTAATAAAAATATATATTTTATGAATTCTGTTTATACTAAACTTTAAAATTTGAAAATATAATGTGAATTTTCATTAATTTCGTGTAAACATTCGTGTTTTCATTGTCATTCGTTTCATTTTGTCTACTAAAACCTATAAAAACAATATTATAATATTAAAATTATTATTTTTTATAATATTTTAATATTTATTTTATATTATGTGCCTGACACGAAAACACGACACGAAACGACACGAATTTGCGCGGTACACGACACGACATGACACGAATTCATTTAGTGTCGTGTATGGGTTTGGACTTTTGGTACACGAAACACGAAAGTACACGACACGAAAATACACTACACAAACGAATTGCCAGGTCTACTCCTGACTGGGGAGGCTTTCGACTGGTGGAAGGCCATTCGAGCTGAGGATCATAATGCTGACTGGACGGAATTCAAATTAATTATGGAAGCGCAATATTGTCCTCCCCCAGTTAGAGAGGCCCGAGTCCGGGAGTTTTTCTCACCACAAAATCTAGAGGCATCTGTGACAGACGTGATTAAGACTTTTAATCACCAGCTGACTTATGTGCGCCACTTGGTCAGGACCGAGGCGGAGAGGATTTTCCATTTCGACATGCGGATGAAGCCAGAGATTCAGCAATATATGTCCGGATTCGAGTGTACTACCTTGCGACAGTATCAGGACAAAGCACTGGCCTACGACATGAAAGAGGCGGCGGTGGAGAAATTGGTGGAGGTAAAGAAGCAGAAAGTGTCTGGCAACTTCACGGAGAACAAGAGTAGTGGGCCCCGCAAGGGCCAGTCTTCATTTTATTAGTCTAGGAAACCTTCGCATCCTTCTCGAGGTGGAAAGAAGTTCCGGACAACATCAACAGTTTCGGACGCATCGAAGAAGTGTTATAACTGTGGTCGAACAGGGCATGTTCAGCGTGATTGTTCCGCTCCTTCTGTGACTTCTTTTGAATGTGGACAAGAAGGGCAACGTGCGAATTTTTGCAGAAATATGACTAGATCATTTTGTACTCGCACTCCAGCACCAGTTCCGAAAGAGACAAGTGTGAACCAGACGCAGTAGAGTGGTTTCGAGCAGCAGAATGTTGGGGAAAGAGAGGCTTCCAGTGCTGGGTCCGTTCCTCCGTGCCTGTACGAGATGAAGAAGTCATACGATCAGAACACTGCTGTTGCATCAGGTATGATTCAGATCCTTTTGTAACCAGTTAGTGTCTTATTCGATTTAGGAGCTACACATTCTTTCATATCATTAAACTGTGTTCACCGTTTAAAAATCTCGTGTTTATTTGATTGTGAGCCTTATGTTGTAGGTTTGCCGAGCGGAGAGAGAATTGTGGGAACCCTAGAAACTAGAAATTTTCCAGTATCTATAGGAGGGAGAGATTGACCATCAAACCTTATTGTGGTTGACATCCATGGTGACGATCTAATTCTCGGAGATGATTGGCTCAGCCGTTATGGGGCTATTTTAAATTACCGAAAAAGAGTCATTTCTATCATTGTTGATGACGGATCTGAACATTTATTCAAAGGATGGAGACCGGGAAGCTCGGGAAAATTTATCAAGGCTATGAAAGCAGTGAAATTACTGAAGCAGGGTTGTCACGGATTTTGGTGCTATGCCATGAAGAAAGAAGAAGGAGTAGAGCTCTCATCTATTCCAGTTGTGAACGAATTCTCAGATGTATTCCCTGACGAACTACCTGGGTTACCTCCGTGGAGAGAAGTAGAGTTCAATATCGAATTAGAGCCTGGAGCCACTCCTATTTCCAGAGCACCATACCGTATGGTGCCAACCGAGATGTATGAACTAAAGAAGCAGTTGGAGGAATTATTGCAGAAGGGTTACATTCAACCTAGCGTTTCTCCTTGGGGAGCGCTTGTTCTCTTTGTCCGGAAGAAAGATGGATCCCTCCGATTATGTATTGATTACAGGGAGCTAAATAAGGTGACAATCAAGAACAAGTACCTATACCACGGATCGACGACTTGTTTGACCAACTACAGGGGGCCAGAATATTCTCGAAGATTGACTTGCGATCGAGATACCATCAGTTGAGAATTAAGGAATCGGATATACCGAAATCTGCTTTCAGATCGCGGTACGGGCACTATGAGTTCGTGGTGATGCCATTCGGACTTACCAATGCTCCTGCGGTATTCATGCAATTGATGAATCGAGTATTCTTAGAATACTTGGATAAATTTGTGGTCGTTTTCATCGATGACATCTTGATCTATTCTAAAGACACAAAGGAACATGCAGAGCATTTGCGTATCGTTTTGAGCACTTTGAGAAATGAACAGCTTCATGCGAAACTTTATAAATGCGAGTTCTGGCTTAGGGAAGTAACCTTCCTTGGGCATGTAATATCAGCTGACGGAGTTCAGGTGGACCCGAAGAAAGTCGAAGCAATCTTGGAATGGGAATCTCCTAATAACGTGAAAGAAGTCTGAAGCTTCTTAGGACTTGCTGGATATTATCGCCGTTTTGTAGAAGAATTTTCCAAAATTGCTCGTCCGCCTACACAGCTATTGCAGAAGACTCAAAAATTCATTTGGAATGAGAAATTCCAGGCTAGATTTGATGAACTTAAGAGGAGACTGACAACAACACCTATACTAACGTTACCAGATGGAACCGAGGGATTCATTGTGTACAGCGACGCTTCAAATCAGGGTCTGGGATGTGTGTTGATGCAAAAGGATAGGGTGATTGCCTATGCCTCTCGACAATTGAAACCATACGAAGTAAACTACCCAACTCATGATTTGGAGTTAGCAGCTGTAGTCTTTGCCTTGAAGATTTGGCGACATTATTTGTACGGCACTCATTGTCAGATCTTTACAGATCATAAGAGTCTCAAGTATATTTTAAGTCAGAATGAATTAAACATGAGGCAGAGAAGGTGGCTGGAATTGATCAAGGATTACGATTTGGAAATTCTCTATCATCGAGGCAAAGCAAACGTGGTAGATGATGCTCTGAGCCACAAACCGGTTTCTCTTCAAGTGCTGGAAGCACTTACGTCCCAATCCAGCATTCAACGAGAACTGATTCGTGAAGGAATTGAAGTATGGTCACAGGGAGTCCAAGGGCAACTGTGTGTGATGGAACTAATTTCATCGTTGGTCGAAGAAATCAAGTCTAAGCAGTTAGATGATTCTCTGATTCTTCGATTATGCGACGAACTAAACAAAGGGACCCAGAATTCGTGATACAAGATGATGGAGTTCTGAGATTCCAGAGTCGACTGTGCATTCCCGATGATGATGTTTTGAGACAGACAATTCTGAAGAAAGCTCACAGCGCGCCCTATTCTATTTACTCGGGTACCAGTAAGATGTATAAGGATCTAAAACAAAATTTCTGGTGGGGAAACATGAAGAAGGACGTAGCAGAATACGTTTCGAAGTGTTTAACTTGTCAGCAGTTTAAGATTGAACATCAGCGACCTGGCGGGATGTTAAAGCCACTTCCGATCTCTGAGTGGAAGTGGGAGGATATATCGATGGACTTCATCACCAATATGCCAAGAACCAAGATGAGAATGAATACGATTTGGGTTGTAGTTGATCGACTAACCAAGTCGGCTCATTTCCTAAGAATTAAAGACACGTGGGGACCCGAGAAATTGACACGAGTATTTATTTCAGAGATAGTCCGATTGCATGGTACACCGAAGAACATTATTTTGGATTGAGATGGTCGCTTCGTGTCGCATTTTTGGAAGGCGGTTCATAAGGCCTTGGGAACCGAGTTGAACTTTAGCACGACCTATCATTCTCAGACGGACGGTCAGTCCGAGAGGACTATACAGACAATAGAAGATATGTTAAGAGCTTGCGCTTTAGATTGGTCAACCGATTGGGAGGTTCATTTGCCGTTGATTGAATTCACCTACAACAATAGTTGGCATGGTTCCATTAAGATGGCACCATTTGAAGCATTGTACGGAAGGAGATGCAGATCACCCCTATGTTGGGATGACTCTTCTGACTTGATTGGGACGGAACCGGAATTGATAGTTCAGACTCGAGAGAAGATAGCTTTGATATGTGAAAGGCTATTGACTGCCCAGAGTCGACAAAAGTCTTATGCTGATGAGCGCCTTCGCCCGTTGAAATTTGAGACTGGGGACCATGTACTAATGAAGGTTTCTCCTACCCGGGGAATCTTCCGTCTCGGAAGGAAGGGAAAGCTGAGTCCGAGATACATCGGACCATTCGAGATCCTGGAAAGAGTTGGGGAGTTGGCGTACAGGTTGGCCTTATCACCATCGCTGATTCGCGTTCATAGTGTGTTCAAAGTATCCTAATTGCGGAAATATATACCAGATCCTAGTCATATCATTGATTTTGGCGAGATTGAAATGGCTAATGATGGCTCGTTAATCAAGATACTCGAGAGTCGAGTCAAACAGTTGAGGAATAAACCGATCTCCTTGGTAAAAGTTCAGTGGTCTCGACATGGAGTCGAAGAAGCAACTTGGGAGATGGAGGACAGTATGAAGTCGATATACCCGGAATTTTTTCGTTCTAAGTTTCGGGCCGAAACTTCTTTTTAGAGGGATAGTATGTAATGCCCGGATAATAATGGTGTATTTATCTTGTATTCGACCTTATATTATTCAACTTCGTGATGTTAGTAATCGTAGATTGGTTTCCCGTATTCGTACCCTTATGTTTTTATATCTACAACATTTTGCATGCATGGTTCTGCACGTGTTTACGTACGCTACGGATTACGCATAACGTACGATAAGTCTGCTGTATAACGTACGTTATATGTTGAGCTTAACGTACGTAAGCTCAGTCAATTCAAGATCCGACAAGGGTCGGCGTGTGGGGACCGGATGAAGATTCGTGGAGATCGCCAGCATGAACCTGGACGGTTTTCCAGCTATGCAAGTCAACGGCTTAACGTATGCTAGGACAGATTTTAACGTACACTAAGGTCCTATATGTTACGTACGTAACAATTGTAGTCTAACATACGTAAGCCTATACCAGAAACAGTCCAATGAGCTCTGGCCGAGCGTTAACGCACGCTAATGTTCAAGTATAGTGTACGCTAACAATGTTATGTACGTAATGGACTTTGGTTAACGTACGTAATGGTTTAAAATCTATTTATAGGACTCGACCCCCATTTCATTTCCAACTCTTACCTTAGCCGATTTTTGTGTTCTTGAGATTATCCCTCACCTCATATCCCTCATATCATCATCTACATCCGATTTTGGGGAGCTTAGACCATGTGGATTGGTGATCAAGCTTCCGGTGAAGAGTTTATTCAAGATTTTCATTGTTCTTACATCTATTTAAGGTATGTTAACTCTACACCAAGATGAGGATTTTGTTCGTAGTTATATTATGAGCTTTTCCCAGAGATTTCTGAGCTTGTTTCATCGTAGTGAATCAAATACCATGTGTAGAAGGATTGTATTGGTTGAATTAAGGTTTTCATTGTTATAATTGAGCCAAAATCTTTACCAACCTTAAGGATGGAATTTTCTAAGATTAACACACTTTGTTGATCCTTTCGTAACACTCTTTTTATGAACAAAGTGTTGAGGATTGCCCCTGTGTAAGTTGAATTCGTGAAGTGGAACGTAGAGTGTGTTTGATTATAATTCTTGCCTTTGATGAACTCGTTATTAATCTTCTTGGATGATTAGAACCATGAAAGGATAATTGGAACAATCATTTTGAATGAAGAATTTGATAAGAAGAATTACCCGCGGAAGAACAAGAATCGTAGAGACGAATTAACCTAGAACTAGATTGAATGTGATTATCTCGTTATGTATCGTTGTAGCAACCGAACCTAGACTTTGAGTTAATAATCGGAATTAAGTATGGAACATGTGATATAATGATATGATGAATGTCCTTGGAATTGTAGAAACCGACTTGGTGTTCCGTTACGATCTCTTGAATTCGCATGCCTTTTTCCAAACTTAGTACTTGTCAGAAAATAAGACCGAGAACCGATTGTCTGTTATTGATAACTCGATTATAACTTAAGGAGTTCGGTACTCATGCGTTAGTTTCAGGAGAATTATTGAATTCTTTGTTATTCCCTTGTACAAGGTGATCGATCGAGGTGCGACGACCTTCATACGTGTGACATTCGTGGGAGTATTTAATTCTTGCCATATTTGAGGCAAGTATCGTATTTTGAAATTGTTAATGTTGGGATTTCGAGCATGCATATGGTTTATTCATGTTGTTGAACATGGGATTTATTTTGTTGAATTGTCATGATATTCATTATAGATTACTTGTATGTTCATGTTGATGGACACAACGATTTTGCATATATGTATGCATAAGTTGTGTTTGTGTATGTTGTGCGATCTATGCTGAGGGCGCTGGATCGGATGTCCACCTCGTGTTGGTCTGACGGGATCATCTTGGAATCTATGCTGAGGGCGCTGGATCATTGGACGGGTTTCCACCTCGTGTTGGTCCGACGGGATCATCTTGGAATCTATGCTAAGGGCGCTGGATCATTGGAATACCCATGTTGTGTTAATGGAATCATGTGGATTCGCATTGTTGGATTCCGGTGGCGGAAGTCCATATTGTGTATTCTGTTATGCATTGTTGTTGCATATTCGATTTGTGTAATATGATACTTGTACTAGCATCGTTTTGCAAATCCTTTCAGGGGTGGATATTTATTTTGCTGTTCAGGTAGCCGAGGAGCGGGAAAACAACTACAGTACCGACATGACGACGAAGGGGCTCAGTGATGTTTATTGTTGTTGTGACTTGTCTTTCTGGTTCATTTTCAGTACTCGAGTACGCGTGTCTTATTAATATTTTGAGATGGTTGTAATAATGGACTCATTTGATCTGTTTGAACCGGTTTGGTATTTTGAACTTTAATGGTAATATTATATTATTTTTACATTTATTCAAATTAGCCTTGTAAATTCTTACTTAAAGGGTTTATGGCGCTGTAATTATTCCGAATATCTCGGTGTGTTACATGTTGCCAATTGTTGGTTTCAATTGATTTTCTGGGTAGAGTTTGGGATTGTTCCTCTTTGTTTGTTCTTCGCATAAGAACTTTTGATTTAGATCATCAAACCTATTTCATAGTTGTTATTATTGTCAAAACGAGGGTTTTTGTCGGAGTCCACCATCAAACGACCTGATAGAAGCGATTGTTAATGTTCTAAACTTTTTTACGCGATCTTTTAGCGATTTACCTCCTCGAAAGTAGTCGGTTAATCGATTGTTAGTTAGGGATTCATCCCCATCAAAGGAGTGTCTCTTATTTTCGAAAAGAACTATCGTGATTTTTAGAATTACCGCCATCAAACGAATTTCTTTTAAACGTGAGCAATCGATAATTCCAAACCTTATTTCTTTGAGTATCAGAACTAACAATTGATTACGTGTGTGTTGGTGATTCTAAACTCCCATATCATTCTCATAATTATAATCTCTTAATTATCCAACCATTAAATTATTTTAATTTTTCTGCGTTTGTGATTGTAATCCTATCAAATCGTTGGTGTATTTTACTTTACTTTACTTTTGTTAATTCGACTATTTGCCGAACATTATTGAATTTTAACCCATTTCCAACTCCTTGTGAGATCGACCTCGGAGTTACTTGTCGCTAACTACAAAAGTGATTCGTACACTTGCGAGTTTTAATTTGTTCATCAACATTCACACGCGCACACACACACACACACATATATATATATATATCATACTGAGTATAAATCATTGAATGTAAATATTTTTTTCTAAGTGAAGATGACTAGAACCATATCAAATCAAAATTTATTAATCCTAATTAAAGTTTATTAATTTTTAATTAAAAGTACAAACTTATTAGATATAATCCTCGTGGAGCATATTCTATTTTTTTGACTTAAAATTTTAGGCACTATTTTTTGTTTGACTTGATCATATTTTATTTTAAATTAATTAAAGAGAGCTTTAATTAGATGATTTTTTTAAAAAAACAAAACAAAATTAATAGAAATAAACTTAATTTGTAGTGGTAATAGTAAGGCTGTGTTTAGCACTAGTTTATCAGTTATCTTATAAGTTTCAGGAGCTTATTTGACAATTGACTAAAAAAAGCTCGTTTCGTAAACGACTAACTTCTCAAATCAGCTAGCTTATCAGCTGGCTTATAAGCTAGCTGATTGATAAGCTAATTTTTCAAGCTTATAAAAAAAAAGAAACTAGCTTCTCATCTTTATATATTCCATATATGTCCGTGACCTAAATAAAAATATAGGGTTTTTTACATAAACACCCCGTGAGTAATTGACATATTACAAATAAACCCATCATCTGTTAACTTTTCAGGAAAAAATGAGGCTTCAGATGAGTGGTGGACGCGAAAAATTATGGTTAGTCTCATCATCACTCTATTACACTTGCTAATGAGTTACTTTGTTATAAATATAATACAATAATTTTGTGTTCCATTTATCTTTTATATTTTACGGAATCTTTTTGATACCTATTGTTGTTGTGAACTTATTCGTAACTAAAATTATACTCACCAGTCCTATTCAGTGGCAATTATAAACCATCAAAAACAAATTACGAATGATTTTTCTAAGTGATAGTGGACTCTGAATAATACATATTATAATTTAGAGGTAGTATATATTAAAATAATAATAAACAAAAATATTATTTATTTTATTTTATAACAATTATTGTTAAAATATAATGAGAATGTTCAAAATATAATAGAAAAATAAAGTGATGTTATTTTATGTAATTTTATAAAAAAAACCGCTAGCTTATCAACTAATTTGTTAAACATTTACATTAAAATCAGCTAGCTTATCAGCTGTAATATCCGCAATCTCGAATTTCGGTAATTTTCTTTTTTCGAAGGAAGTTCGTTTTTACAATTCTATCATGACCATTTCGTCATTCCGAGAATGATTAATTGTGCACTTTTTGTCATCCGAGTTCGTTTCGGTGTCGTTTTGTTGAGTTCCGTGTCCTTAATCGACTTTTTCACGTGGGAGTTCGACTTTGTTAGATCACCATTAATTTTTGGTAACTCCAAAAATTCTAAATATTTGCAATATTATAGAGCATCGAGTTAGCTTTCCAATGGTTCAAACGGTGAGTCAATCGGAGTCCGGACGAGAGAGTTATGGTCGTTTTAGCTCACCTGCTCGTTATTGGCCGATCATCACGCGGCCGGACCGACCGTGTCGTCCGACACGGCCGTGCCGAACTCTTCCGGATAAGCTCGAGACGATCGCCGACACGCCCGACCGTGTTCCAGACACGGTCGAGTCATGCCGAAGTCATTGTCGGACGGTCACCGTCGGAAGGCCCTCCGCGCGCGACCGTGTCAAGCAGACACGGCCGAGTCCCTGTCGGCCAGGTATGCGACACGACCGTGCCGATCGGCACGGCCGTGTCCGGCATACCAACCCTATAAAGGCCCCGCAGACGCTTTTTCTTGCCATTTTTCACCTTCTTCTTCTCCTCTTCCGCAGCTGGGCATGTTCTAAGCTTGAAGCCATGTTGTTTAACAACATATCCATGGAGTTCTTGAGGTTATATCATCAATAATCCGTCCGATATCATCCCTTGATCCAGCGAATCAAGGTTAGATCTTTAGAACCCTACTTTTGGTAAAATTGGGGGTTTTCGTGTTTTTGTATGATTCGTTCCGTTTTGTAGATTAATTCATGATGAATATGATTAATCTTGTTGGTATTCTTAGTTTCCCTACGGATTCATGGTATATTTCGTGATTTTTACGGAATCGAGAGGGTTTGGTTGTGGTCCGCCCTCGTTGTTGTTTATATACGAATATACATGAATCGTAGGCGGGTTTTCGGGTGTATTCCAATTCCGTATTCATTTGGAAATGGTTGTGATTGTATTCTTCGAATCGTTAGGTTCGGTTTCATTGGTTCCTAGCGTTCGTCGGTGACTTTCCTTTCCGTTCGTTGCGTCGTCAATAATTCAAGGCAAGTATTTTTGGAAACCTTTATGCTTAACGTGAAATGGTAATATATATTGTGTGTAATTTGCTCACCTTGTGTTGGCCCGACGGGGTCAAGGAGGGAAATCTATGCTGCCGCCCTGGATTTCACGAGTTTCGTACCGCTAGCCAACTCGTTAGGGTCCTTGTGAGGCCTCGAGTGAGAATGTATGCTGCCGCCCTGTTCTCACGGCATAGCGTGTGCGTGATTTTGTTTTTTCTGTAATTGTAGCCAACTCGGTAGGGTCCCTATGAGGCCTCGAGTGAGAATGTATGCTGCCGCCCTGTTCTCAAGGCAAATTGTTTGACTGTTTATTTCCGGAAAAGACATGTCTTGTTTTGGTTTTCGAAATGATATTGGTGCATGTACTATGAAATGTGTAAGCGATTGGTTTGCCTTGAATACTTGTACTAGCGTAATTGCTAACCCCTTTGGAGACCCGTTGTCGGGGAAATTCTTGTTATGGATTTCAGGTTATGTTCAGCCAGACGAGCGGGCGCTGGGATGGTACGAGGATGTCGGCCAAGGTTGTTGACATGTGCAATCGAGTCTTGTTATTTCTTGCTGTCTCTTTTGATGTGGATGTTTACCAAATTGTAAACTTATAGATTGTACTCGCGAGTACTTAGGATTTTCCTTTCAGATTGTGATTGGTCTTCGTTGGAGTTACTGTATTTGTCGGTTGATGTTATTTATGCCGGTTGTACCGGACGTGTTGTTTTATGTTCTTATTGTTAACAATTGTTTCCTTGCTAACCGAGGCGGTTAGTCGAGTGGTGTTTTCTTGTGTTAGCCTGGTGGGTCCCATGTAGGGGTCCACGGCGCTGTAATTCTCCTCGAATATCTTGGGGGTGTTACAGAAATGGTATCGGAGCTCTAGGTTTATGGATACCTAGGCTTGTTGGTTATTTGGGTCTAGTTGTGTTTTGTTTTGCACATTGTCACACCGCCGCCGCATCTCAAGACATCCAGTGCTCGTAAGTTTTCCTTACTCGATTCTCTTGTTTTCTCGTATTGAAATTCCACTTCTTGCCGTGATCGCCTCTCTCGTACTTATCGTCGAGTTGTTTTTTTCGATCCATCCGGTTCGTGCACTTTTGATTCTAGTATTGCGCAGCTTCTTTATCTCTCCGGAGTATGTGCGCTGCTCGGGCTTGACCGTTTGTCGTTTTGCGAGCCTTCCATCGCTAAACTTCCTAGCATTGGTGGGATCGTTGGTGATCGAAAGATTCGAGAATTGCTCCGTGGTATATTGTGAGAGGGCTTGACTCTATAGTCTTTTGCTGTGTGATGGAATCTGTGTTTGGTAATTGCGATATACTAAATGTATGTTGAGCCGAATGTATCGATGAGTTGGACACCGAAGGGTGCAGTATGATGTAGAAGTTTTGAACATTGATATGTTCCGGTATAGGTATTGATGGCAGAGTTTGTTGAGAAACTCACATAGCTGGTTTCGACATATGTCCAAATCGGTGATCTTTGGTTACGCTGTTAAACTTGAAGAGATAGTTTGACATATGCTTGGAATTAGTATTTCCGAGTTGCGCTTTTTGAACTGGTGATTTTTGAATGTCGTATATGAGTGTGTCCGGGAATTGTTGGTACTTGGCTAAATATTAATATTTACAACCAATGTGTTTCTATTAATAATAATACATGCGGCGTGCATGCTTGAAAATTTCTTAGACTTGATCGTATTGTGGGTTTTTGAAAAGTGACATGAATTTGGGCGAGCCAGCCTTGTATTTTCAAATAAAACCTTGTATCGGTATTTAAAGGTCGTGTATAAAAGTGTTTAGGACATTTTATAAAATGCTACCACTGTTAAGCCCTTGTCGTGTTTAAAAGGGTCTTGAAAACGATTTTTAACTTATCGGTTTTATTTTCGAATAACTAGAGTATACGATTTTTAAAATCAGTTAGCACAGGAAAATCTAGTCATTGAGCCAAGTTGTGTTGGTTGAGTTTTGTCTCGTCGGATTTTGTCGACTTAGTCGCATCGCGACGCGCCGCTTGAGATCATTGGTCGTGATTAGTATCAAAGGGCGGTCGTCACTTACGTGCGACCTATGGATGTAAAACTCCCTTCCTTGTGTTGTGCCTCGTGTGATACGAGTTATTTGTATGATTAGTCGATTGAATGATGGAATCCTTCTATGGATTTTGATTTCACGATATGTGTTTATTAGACTCTCGTATTTGGTTTATACGAGGAGTGTCGCTACTATCGATGTATTTTCGTATCGTATTTTATCCATTGCGTGAGTTCTTTCAAACGGTTTTCGGTATTTTGCAAACTGAGTTTTATTTCGTAAAACCGATTCCTTGAATAAAGTTTTGGCATTTTGGCCTTGAATATTTCATGATGGTTTGACAAATGAGTTTTTGAGTTTTGGAAAATATCACCGTCTTTGGTCTTTTTAGCATTTTCGAAATGAGATGGGAAATCATGCTTAGCCTGGTAAATCCTTGTGAGAAGGGTTTTCGGCATGTAATTTTTATGATATGTTCTGTTGTTGTCTCTGTGAATTGTTTGCGCACGCTTCGCTTTACGGCTTACGCGCGCGAGTACGTTGGTAGCACGCTAAAGGGAGAATAGCGCACGCTACCCGGTAGTTCAGAGCACCCAGAGCTACCGGACTGGTCTGAGTTCTCATTAGCGCACGCTAACACTTGGGATTAGCGCACGCTAACAAAGGTATTTTTGGTCGAGTTTTGTTTGGTGCCGTGATAGCGCACGCTAACCTTAATGATTAGCGCACGCTAATTGTGTCCAGTATAAATACCAGACACCCGCCTAGAAGTTGCATTTTCTTCATTTTTCTTCTTCCTCCATGAGATTGAGACGTAGCGACTAGGTTTCGCATTGGGCCGATTTTTTTTTCTTCCATCCAAAGGTGTTTTGGAGTATCCTAGATGATTTTTAACATCATCTAATCCATTGTTCTTCGCGAATCCGTGCAATTTTTCTTGAATCCCTAGAGTTGACTTTTTGGAGTTTTGTTCTTGATGTCGCTTTCCATCCGGTTTTGATAAACCGATCGTTGTTTTAACGATGTTGTTAATCATATCCTAGGGATTGTATATCACCTGCCTTGATTGTGAACGATTTAATGAGTGTGCTATGATGTGTTTAAGTGAATATTGACAAGTGTGAATTCGGGCATTTCGCCTATTGTACTTCCTAAAACCTTGAGTATCTTAGAAAATAAATTTCGAGACGTACTTTTAAAATGAATTATTTTCTCGTAGTACATACAAGGTGCCACAACACGTTTCAAAATTCTTCTACCTCGAGGACCAAAATGCTTTGAGATATTTTCAATGTTTTAGAAACACTTTTATTTAGACCCGAGGGTCGAATATTCTGAAAGTTTTCACTAAGATAAAGTGTCCTCATTTTTATCAAATGCGAAATGGTTCTCCAAAGTCTCGATAACGATGTTTCACGTTTGTACTTTTTGAAAGGTGATACTCAAGATCAACCGGTGTTCTTCTAAATTATTTTCAAAATGAGGTTTTCGTTTTTAAAACCTATCCATTCCCGTTTGAGGGATGGGTATATATGTATGATGTTCACGTTGTCATTATGATGTTTGCTCCCGAGTATGATCAGATTGGTGGCATGAACGTCGAGGCGTTGCCACGCATTTGTTGTGAGAGGTGGGATGTTAGTGTCGAATGTTGCCGCCTCGTAGTGATTTCTACGTTGTCGCGCATGTGCGAGCTGTTAGAGCTTGGTTTGGTATGACCGTGTGCATCGGTGATCGTTCCGTTATGTGTCGGTTGTTTAATGTCTTGTTACCTTGCTCCTGTTTTTGTGAATTTCGTGGATGAGGTCGGGGATACTACCCATACTATTTTGACTTCTGTATTTTCTCTTTCTCCAGTCTATCGATTCGCTCGTGTTCGTTGATACTGTCTGAACTTGTTTTGTATTTCGGGTTCATCATTCGAACGAGCTGTGATCTTGTTTTAGGTCGATCTGGTTATCGCTGTGACTTTTCCGAGTTCGGTTCGATTCTTGTGAACCTTGTTCGGAAGTAACATCTTTTGGTTCTACTAGTTCTTTTATTCGAAGTGGATCGGATTTGGAACTTCTGTATTTTCGACTCTGTCGACTCGTTTATGTTCGTTGACATTTCTGAACTTTCCTTATCCCTTGCTTTTGTTGATCGAACGAGTGTGGTATTGTTTTGGAATAACTCGTTTGTCGCTGTGAATTTTCAATCGCTATTCCCTATCCTGTGGATCTTATGGGAATGCATTCCTTGTAGTTCTCACTAGATCATCCTGGGAGTTGTTGTTTGAGTTTTATTATCCTTCGTGTTTCGGACATGATTGTTCGATTTTTGTTGTCTCGATCGTTTGCTTGTTCAGTTTTTGTTCTCGTTTTGTGATCGTTAAGCATTCAGGCTCCTTCCTAATTCCCTTAAGTTCGGGAAATTAGTCTCGTTTTCGATCTTCCAACCCTTGGGCGGTGGAATTCAGTATTAGTTCAGCGATTGGCTCACGTTTCGATTGATGTACCGTTGGGTTGGTCAATCATACTGACTTTCGTTCGTTGTGTTTTGTGATTGTCGGATAATTGACTTGGCTATATTATCCGTTTGATGACGCTTGTCATTTGTTGGTTTTATTGTATCCCTAACGGCGACGTTGTATTGGTCGTCGTGGAGCGTGTTTTCACGCCGTATGTCTCTTTGCGTTTCTTGCAGCGTTTCGCCGTTGGGCGCGAGTTTTCTATTTTTGTGTATCTCGTCGAGTTTTCCTGGCGGGTATATTGCTCCCCCCTACTTGTTTTAAGTTTCGGGACGAAACTTCTTTTAAGGAGGGTAGAATGTAATATCCGCAATCTCGAATTTCGGTAATTTTCTTTTTTCGGAGGAAGTTCGTTTTTAAAATTCTATCATGACCATTTCGTCATTCCGAGAATGATTAATTGTGCACTTTTTGTCATCCGAGTTCGTTTCGGTGTCGTTTTGTTGAGTTCCGTGTCCTTAATCGACTTTTTCACGTGGGAGTTCGACTTTGTTAGATCACCATTAATTTTTGGTAACTCCAAAAATTCTAAATCTTTGCAATATTATAGAGCATCTAGTTAGCTTTTCAATGGTTCAAACGGTGAGTCAATCGGAGTCCGGACGAGAGAGTTATGGTCGTTTTAGCTCACCCGCTCGTTATTGGCCGATCACTGCCGGCCGGACCCGACCGTGTCGTCCGACACGGCCCGTGCCGAACTCTTCCGGATAAGCCTGAGACGACTGCCGACACGCCCGACCGTGTTCCAGGACACGGTCGAGTCATGCCGAGTCGCTGTCGGACGGGTCACTGTCGGAAGGCCCTCCGCGCCGCGACCGTGTCAAGCAGGACACGGTCGAGTCCCTGTCGGCCAGCTGTGCGACACGACCGTGCCGATCGGCACGGGCCGTGTCCGGCAGACAGTCAACCCCTATAAAGGCCCTGCAGACGTTTTTCTTGCCATTTTTCACCTTCTTCTTCTCCTCTTCCGCAGCTGGGCATGTTCTAAGCTTGAAGCCATGTTGTTTAACAACATATCCATGGAGTTCTTGAGGTTATATCATCAATAATCCGTCCGATATCATCTCTTGATCCAGCGAATCAAGGTTAGATCTTTAGAACCCTACTTTTGGTAAAATTGGGGGTTTTCGTGTTTTTGTCCGATTCGTTCCGTTTTGTAGATTAATTCATGATGAATATGATTAATCTTGTTGGTATTCTTAGTTTCCCTACGGATTCATGGTATATTTCGTGATTTTTACGGAATCGAGAGGGTTTGGTTGTGGTCCCCCCTCGTTGTTGTTTATATACGAATATACATGAATCGTAGGCGGGTTTTCGGGTGTATTCCAATTCCGTATTCATTTGGAAATGATTGTGATTGTATTCTTCGAATCGTTAGGTTCGGTTTCATTGGTTCCTAGCGTTCGTCGGTGACTTTCCTTTCCGTTCGTTGCGTCGTCAATAATTCAAGGCAAGTATTTTTGAAAACCTTTATGCTTAACGTGAAATGGTAATGTATATTGTGTGTAATTTGCTCACCTTGTGTTGGCCCGACGGGGTCAAGGAGGGAAATCTATCGCCGCCCGGATTTCACGAGTTTCGTGTGCTTGCCAACTCGTTAGGGTCCTTGTGAGGCCTCGAGTGAGAATGTATCTTTGCCTGTTCTCACGGCATAGCGTGTGCGTGATTTTGTTTTTTCGTAATTGTAGCCAACTCGGTAGGGTCCCTATGAGGCCTCGAGTGAGAATGTATCTTGCCGCCTGTTCTCAAGGCAAATTGTTTGACTTTATTTCTAAAAGACATGTCTTGTTTGGTTTTCGAAATGATATTGGTGCATGTACTATGAAATGTGTAAGCGATTGGTTTGCCTTGAATACTTGTACTAGCGTAATTGCTAACCCCTTTGGAGACCCGTTGTCGGGAAATTCTTGTTATGGATTTCGTGTTATGTTCAAATGCATTTGAGCTGCTACTGGATGGTACGAGGATGTCGGCCAAGGTTGTTGACATGTGCAATCGAGTCTTGTTATTTCTTGTCTCTTTTGATGTGGATGTTTTCCAAATTGTAGAACTTATAGATTGTACTCGCGAGTACTTGGCTTTTCCTTTCGATTGTGATTGGTCTTCGTTGAGTTATCGTATTTGTCGGTTGATGTTATTTATGCCGGTTGTACCGGACGTGTTGTTTTATGTTCTTATTGTTAACAATTGTTTCCTTGCTAACCGAGGCGGTTAGTCGAGTGGTGTTTTCTTGTGTTAGCCTGGTGGGTCCCATGTAGGGGTCCACGGCGCTGTAATTCTCCTCGAATATCTTGGGGGTGTTACATCAGCTACCCAATCAGCTATTTAGCTTATCAGCTACCAGCTAACTTATCAGCTAGTTTTGCTAAACACAGCCTAAGGAGGGCATGAACGTTTAAAGTTACAAACCTTAAG
Source organism: Orobanche coerulescens (assembly GCA_033398695.1). NCBI lineage: Eukaryota > Viridiplantae > Streptophyta > Magnoliopsida > Lamiales > Orobanchaceae > Orobanche > Orobanche coerulescens. The sequence goes on along the minus strand of CM065810.1, from coordinate 141,209,271 downwards.
GGTCTAAGTGTACCTAAAAATACATTAGGGGCTTAGTGTTCTTTAGTGTAAACATTGAGGGTGTTTTTAATCCTTTCGCGTTGGAAAATCCGATTCTAAATTTACAATTCTTAATAATTGAAAAAAATAGAAACCTTCCATTTAAATTGGGAACGAGAGAATAATTATTATTACCGAGAGTGTTGGATTAATAAAATTGAGAATGTTGAATTAATAAATATCATGTTACGTTGAAAATTTTTAAATATTAAAAAATTTAAAATATTAATGTTTGACGTATACAACACAACGAGCTAGAAGTGGCGCCCATTTCAGCGAAAGTTAGGGAAGGGAGATTGAGATAGTTTGGCCACGTCCGCAGAAGGCAGGCTTCTGCTCCGGTGAGGAGGGTCGAGAGTTTATTGGTTGTCGCGGAGAAGAGGAGAGGCAGACCGAGGAGGACGTGGGAGCAGCAGCTGAGATTAGATTTGAAGGCCTTAAACCTTTCCGAAATCATGACTGTTGATAGGTGCTCTTGGAGGCGCCAAATCAGAGTTGTGGATTCCTTTGTAGGGAGCGGTGCTGTAGTTGAGAGCCTCAGGGTTGAGTTGTCTCGGTTAGCTTTGACCTAGAGCATTGCATTTTTTTACTTTTATTGTATATTTTATCCTATTGCCTTTTGAGTGTGGTGTATTTTTGACAGAGAGCTGTGTGCAGAGTCAACCTCTCTTCTGTTAGAGCAGCGTTCATCGAGAGTGCAGTTGCCAAAGTCCCATTAGGTAAGGCTCATGTGAATTAAGCCATGGGCTCAGGTATGGTTTGGAGATTTTTCGTATCATATGCTTCTTTGTATATATCACTCTATACTTTGTTGTGCACTGTTCTGTGCCTTCACTTAAATGCCTCTACTAGAAAAGTAGGGGCATGGTCTGCGTACATCTTACCTTCCACAGACCCTGCTCTGTGCGGGATATGTTGAGTATGTTTGGTTTGGTATACAACACAACTAAAAAGATAGGGTATTACTAAATACCGCCCTAAATTACATCAGCTTCTTAAAAATTACATTTTTCTTCATTACTATCAATCTCTTCTCTCTCACTACTTTTCTCTCTCACTACTATATCTCACTTCTCTCTACCCGCCATCACCGCACCGCCGCTGTCGTGTCGCCGCACCACCGCTGCCGTGCCGTCGCACCGCAACACTACTCTCACTTTGGTGAAATTGACGCAAGCGTCTGGAATAGACGCCTGTACCATGGTGCAGCGCTGAATTTCCGCCGCACCATGGTGCAAAGTCTGTGCAGCCTGCCTCTACAATAGACGCCCGCAGTGGAATTCCAGACGCTGCGCCAATTTCACCGAAGTGAGAGTAGTGGCGATGCGACGGCAATGCGGCACGATTGCGGCGGCGTATGACGGTGATAATGGCAGGTAGAGTATACAATGAGAGAGAAAATAGTGAGGCAGGAGAGATGCTCAATAAGAATGAAACGCAAAACGTAATTTTGAGCGCATGAAGTGGTTAGTAACAAGGCCGGAAAAGAAAAAGAACAGACTACCGACTAGCTTAGAGAAGACGTCATTTTTTGAAGAAAAAAAAATGGCGTCAAGAAGAGCAACAAAATCGGAAATTGTAGCAAAATTGAATCTGAAGCCCCATCCAGAAGGTGGGTTTTACTCGGAAACATTCAGAGACACCTCTGTCTTTCTATCCAAATCCCATCTCCCCCCTCACTGTAAGCTTTTTGCTCACTTCAATTTTCTAAATTTTGCCGCTTTTTAAATTGTTCCGTCACTTCGTTTCGCATAAATCTGTATTGATTCAAATGTTTCTTTTTCCGTTCAATGGATCCGTGTACTGTATCTATTCAACTGCCTATTTGCATATATCAGTTGTAAGATCAGAGATGGTTTTGTTGCTTCGGACACGTCTGAATAGGTTACGGGTCGCGTTAAAATGCTGATAATGTCTGTCTTCTCTGTCTGGCATCTTATTTACTTGCGAGTTTTTTGGGATCTGGCTCTGGGTATTGGTGCTTGAATAAAAATAAATATTGGTGGAAATTCTAATAATAAACATTTTGTTTTTCTTATAAAGAAGCTTAGTGCTAAAATGGCTGGTAGTATGATTATTTGCCAAAAAGGTCTGAGGAAGATATTAGATGATGTTAATGTAACGAAATGGATCTGACTTCCTACAATACTTAATGTTGATAGCCCATCCGTCTTGGCATCCACGTAAGCACTCCAGGCAGTTGAACCGGCCGATCAGAGTAACAAGCCGGACCGGGTACGAATCCAATTCTCTCCCGGGCTCATTAAAGATCGGACCGGTCAGAGGCACCAAGGCTGACCCGATATACAGACCGGAAGGACCGAGCAGATCGAGGATAAATACGCTCCAACTCAAGATTACGACAAGGCCGACCAGAACGGCGGGAGACCCGAGGACCGATCCCAGCGGATAAGCGTCGCCAGAAGCATGCGGGACAGGCACACAGGACAATTAATGCATGCTGTCATTTCCTTTCCCGAAGCAATCCTTAGAAGCCGCCACGTGTCTAAGGCGTATTTACACTCTGACAAGTGTTTTGGGCATATTTCCCAACATTCTCCAGCTGTCATCTCCTGACTGGCCGAGATTGTCTATATATAGAGAAAGTGTATAGAAAAAGGGACTTTTGAAAATTTTGTGCGAAAACGGATAGAGAGAGAGAAAAAGAGAAAAGATAAGACTTGTAATGATCAAGCGAAAAACATAGACCGGCCCAAAATATTCAGCTCGGCTCTATATCATATTAAGGTCATTAATAACATTTAGTGATCCAGTTTATTTTATCTTTTTATTATTTTTTATGTGGATTCGATCCATTCGTCCAGATCAGCACACATGACGTTGACCAAATCAGACGTCAACAGATTGACGCTAGAAGAAGGGGCCCACACTGCCCACAACTACATACGCTCTCACCGGAGTCCAGAACGAATTGTTCAAATTGTAACTATTTCAAATTCTAAACATCATCAGCCCGCCACGAGGAAGGAAAACCTGTTCGAGGTGGTGGAGCGCTTTTAAATACCCTGCATTCATCCGGGGGATGACTACTCTCATCAATAAGTGGTGGTATGAAAGCACAGGAACCATTGTAACTATGAGTTGAAAGCATAGGAACCATTGTAATTATGAGTTCTAGCTTGACTCGGCTGAACTTTTAAAGGTCATAACTCAAGGAACATCGAGCGTAATTCAAAGCTCCAGGAGGTTTCTAAAGAACATCCATATATCCTTCAAATTAAAGTTGCAATCAACATACACTGCAGCTGCCAATGACTCCACAAGGTTTGCAGGAACTTTTGGGAGCTTTCAGTAGGCCCCCCCATAAAGATCAGGGTCTAGAAAAACTAGTTCGTTACGGCGCAGTCAAAAATAGCGTCACCGACGAACTCAAGCTGCTATTAGGCAAAGATTAGACGGAGATCAGATGGAGTCATGTGAACCTAAATGGGTTTTTCGCCTAAGCGCCAGGCAAATGGCCACTGGGATGCTGACAGTGAAACCTGAAATTCGAAGTGATGAAAAACGGCAGAAAGGGGAACGTACGCAAAACAAAGGCTGCATGAGCTTAAAAAAAAGGCCAATTTACATGAATCCAGAGTGAGAAGGAGTATAAATGTTCTATTAAAATTGAAATAAGCGAGGGCATACTCTTTATGATGGGGTGCGAAAGATAGAGAATTCTACAACTTCTGCCGATTATTCAGAAGCGAAGGGAAAAGGGGCCCGACCGGCAAGGTCACCAAGGAAGTCTTGGCAGAAGCACCGATCTTGCAACGACCGACCCGAGGAGAACTTCCCAACTTGCATCTCACGATGTCTGACTCCGCAATCTGCACCGCTTTTGTTCGGACAAAAAATGCGGTTCAACATCCGGTCTGTTATGTTAGTCAAGCCCTTTATGATGCCAAGCTCAGATACGCCCCGATGGAAACGCTGGCCTATGCACTCATAATGGCCTCCCGAAAGGTAAGACCCTACTCTCTGAAGCATCAGGTAGTTGTCCTACACCGACCCGACGTATCTGGCCGGATGATCAAATGGGCCGTCGAGCTCGGACAATTTGATTTGACTTCAGATCGCGCACTGCCACAAGAGTCCTAGCAGATTTCATTGCGGAGTTCACACCAGCAATCACAAGAGAATGACCGATCAGAGGAGTGGTCCCTATGAGTTGACGGGTCGTCAACTGTCGACCGGGCAGGCGCAAGAATAGTCCTCGTCAGCCCCGATCAACGTTTGTTCTGCTCGACCACTCGTCTAGGTTTTCCGGCCACTTGCAATGCAGGATACGAAGCCCCCCTGGCCGGCCCGGAAATGGCGACCTCCCTTGGTCTCGCTTACCTCGCTGTTCTAAGCAATCCTCAATTGGTGGCGAACCACATTAGGGACCACTACAAGGCCAAGGAGCCCAAACTGTTCAAATATCTCCACCTAGCACGAACCCGGTTGCTAAGTTTTCAAGGAACTACACAACACCTTCCTCGAACCAAGAACATCCAAGCCAACTCCTTGGCAAAACTCGCAACCAGCTCTGGAGCCGAACACATGGATGAGGTCAGCATGGAGTACCATGCGTCATCAGCTATAGAAATGACCAAAGCCCAAGCAACTGAACAGTTCGAGCCGCAAGGATGGATGCAACCTACAATTCTATATCCTCAGAGCGGCGTTGTTCCCGCAGACCGAGCCCATGGCACGGACAACCGGACAAAAAATAATCGGTTTTATTTGGAAGTCGCTCGGAACCCCTTAAGCCCAAAGGGGAAGGACCATACAAGATTAGTGAAGTACTTCAGAACGGAGCCTACCGGTTAGAACATCTGAATGGCCAGGGATTAACTTATCTGGGGAATTCTATGCATTTGAAGAGGTATTATCAATAAAATTTGTCTTTATTTCATTTTTAGCTTTGGTACACTATAAGACCGAGCTCGCCTTGGCACCTCATAAGACCGGCTCATCCGGCACTATAAGACCGAGCTCGCCTCGGCGCCTCATAAGACCGGCTCATCCGGCACTATAAGACCGAGCTCGTCTCGACACCTCATAAGACCGGCTCATTCGGCACTATAAGACCGAGCTCACCTCGGCATCTCATAAGACCGTCTCATCCGGCACTATAAGACCGAGCTCGCCTCAGCACCTCATAAGATCGGCTCATCCGGCACTATAAGACCGAGCTCGCCTCGGCATCTCATAAGACCGGCTCATCCGCCACTATAAGACCGAGGCTCATCCTGCACTATAAGACCGAGCTCGTCTCGGCACCTCATAAGACCGGCTCATCCGACACTATAAGACCGAGCTCGTCTCGGCACCTCATAAGACCGGCTCATCCGACACTATAAGACCGAGCTCGTCTCGGCACCTCATAAGACCGACTCATTCGGCACTGTAAGATCGAACTCGCCTCGGCACCTCATAAGGCTGGCTCATCCGGCACTATAAGACCGAGCTCGCCTCGGCACCTCATAAGACCGGCTCATCCGGCACTATAAGACCGAGCTCGCCTCGGCACCTCATAAGACCGGCTCATCCGGCACTATAAGACCGAGCTCGCCTCGGCACCTCATAAGACCGGCTCATCCGGCACTATAAGGCCGAGCTCGCCTCGGTACAACCAACAGAAGATGAACAAGAAAGAAAGACAACGACCGGACCAACTGGGCCCAAACTTCCAGAAAAAAGCAACTAAACAAGTGCCGTAAAGAAGATTTTATTCATTCAAAAAAGGCATTTTGACAAAGTACATATGGTGAAAACAAAGAAAAAAAACTGGCACGCAGGCCATACATGAAATAAAATAAAAAAAGACTACTCAGTCCCACCATCCTCGCCGGCCGCCTGGAACGACTGTCCTTCACCTTCGCCGGGCGGAACCAACCCTGGATCTTCAACCTCGACGACCTTTGGCTCATCATCTCCAAGAGATTCAACCTTCAAGTCGGCCGCCTAAGACACTATATAAGCCTCGACCTCCTCAACGGTTTTCCCTTCTTTTATGAGATTTAATATCTCGTAGCAGGTAGAGACATAGTTCAGGTTGATCAGCTCCTCGAACTCATGCGTCTCCTTAAAGGCAGCCGCCCCTTCGGCAAGATCCTTGGCGTAGCCCGAAGCCTCGCAAGTATTAACCCGCTCGGTCAGGTTCTCAAACTGGGCCTTCGTATCTTTCAAATAAGCAGCATGCTCGGCCTGGACCGCCTCGTACTGCTTGTGCATCACCTCGGCCGCCTCAGTCATTTTAAGAGCCTCCCTCTTCCAGTTATCAGCCTCGCAGGCTCGGCTCTCAAGGAGTTCCATATCTCCCTTCATGGAGGTTATCTCCTCCTCCAAGGACTTGATTAGGGAGGGGCAGAGATGATGCTCCTCCCGCAATGCCTGAAGCTCGGCCGCCACCTTCTTATGCTTCTCGACCAGGGCCATTAGCTCATCGGTGGCCTTCACGTAAGTGCACATTGCACGACCGATCAGAGCATTTCCAAACTGGATCTGCTCAGCCGGATCCATGTCGTTGGTCACTATTCTACCAAGGCCCACTTAATAGGATGTGGATCGACGCAACCACCGCCGGGGGAACCAGGTCGAGCATCTCGGCGGTTGGAGTAGCCGCCCGGACATAGTCAAGGAACCAGCGCGGCCGCCGCCCCTTCATCTGAGCACAAGGTTCCTCCCGGTCCTTATTAACCGGAAGATAGTGACTCCAGGTCAATTAAGACCTCCTTGCCAGCCGCACGATCCGTCCGGACAGGGCTCGTCACGGAGAGAGGGACTTCAGGAGTAGACTGAGCCTCCGCCTTGGTCACACTGCCCTCAGGCTCGGTCTCTCCCCTTTTCCGTTTGCCCGCGCGCTCTCTCCGCTCGGCGGCCTCGGCAGCCAATCTCGCCACACGCTGCGCAGACGTCTCTTTCCTCCCAGACGGAACCTTGGACCTAGGCACTGGAGAAAGAAGAAATTTAAAAAAAAAAAAAAGACCTGAGGAAGACATGGTACTCGGGTCGGTAGATCGGAGGCCGGCCGCCCAGAGGTTTTCTTCAGTGACTAGAAGGTGCGACTTCCTCTGCTCGGCGGGGAGGTCCAGAAGCTTCTCAATCCGATCATCAAATTTGGAAGACGTCTCCTGCGCCGGGATACGCTCTGCACATGAAATAAATGATGAGCGTTAGACGAGAAGGGAACAGAACAGAAAACACGACACTTACTCATTTTGGCAATAAAATGCTCTGGGATCCGAAGCTCCGCGTCTATAACGCCGGGCTCCCACTCATCCACCGAGCTCCTCCAAGGTCCCCCGACAAAAAACCACGGCTCCTTCCAGTTGTGGATGGTCTCCGGCACGTCCACCACCTCCTTACGCGTGGCATGCCGGGCTGTCAGATAAAACTAGCCAGAGCCGGATCTGCCGACCGATCTCCACAAGAAGAGACTGTTGAACTCCTCAAAGCTGGGCTCGGGCCAGCCCTGCTGATGGAAGAGGACGAAAAGGCCCACCACCCGAGCCCAAGAATTGGGGTGAATTTGGGCCAGCGGAAGACCCCACTACCTCAGCCAGTGGGAGAAAGCCAGCGGAAGCGGGAACCTCAACCCTGCCAGCAAGGAACGACAATACACCGCCGTACAACCAAGAGGCGGGGTGTGGGGCCTCTCCTCGGGAGTCGGAACAAACATCCGCACCCTAGCCGGGATCTTGAACCGCCTCCGCCAAGCCACCAACTGCTCTTCCGTGATGGTGCTGCGGATCGAGGCAGAGTCCCACTCCGCCTCCCCGAAAGGGGACGGCCGAGGCCGAATCCAGGCCGCCGAAGGCTCAGCCCCTTCTTCCTCCGGAGTCCCGCCGACCGCCGTCAACGGCGCCGCCACCTCCACATCTCCAGATCCCGGCGACCTCGCGACCTCGCCACCTTCCTCCTCGTCGCTCCAGTCGACGGGAACCCCGCCTACAGACAGGTCCGCCACCCCCGTGCGGTCCGGCGACACAGTCAACTCCTCCGCCGCCCTCTCATCCTTCAACTTCGATATATTAAACAGGAGAGGAAGAAAGGCTTACCGAGAATTTCTCTCTAAAATCGGAAAAGGATACCGGAATTTTCTCTCTCGTCTCTGCAACAAAAAGCGAAAATGGCGGAAGGAGAAATGAAGAAGAGGAAACCCTATATTTATAAAGGGAAGAAGACATTAAATGCCCAGCGCGTGGCGCAACGATTCACACTGAACCATCGCAAAAACCAAAGGCGCGTGAATGCATTACCAAATCAGATCCGGCCACGTGTCTCCCTCATCATGACATCTAGAACCCTGAAATCGAATCGACGCGACTCTCGAAGAGACGTCCCTTCAAGAGATCTTATACTCCCACAAGCCGGATCGGCCTTACTACGAAACGACCCCAGCCCCGGCCAGCCCGGCACGGCCCTGGACTCGGGGGCCCTTGTTGATAGCTCATCCGTCTTGGCATCCACGTAAGCACTTCAGGCAGCTGAACCGGCCGATCAGAGCAACAAGCCGAACCGGGTACGAATCTAATTCTCTCCCGGGCTCATTAAATACCGGACCTGTCAGAGGCACCAAGGCCGACCCGATATACAGATCGGAAGGACCGAGCAGATCGAGGATAAATACGCTCCAACTCAAGATTACGACAAGGCCGACCAGAACGACGGGAGACCCGAGGACCGACCCCAGCGGATAAGCGTCGCCAGAAGCATGCGGGACAGGCACACAGAACAATTAATACATGCTGTCATATCCCTTCCCGAAGCAATCCTTAGAAGCCGCCGCGTGTCTAAGGCGTATTTACACTCTGACAAGTGTTTTGGGCATATTTCCCAACATTCTCCAGCTGTCATCTCCTGACTGGCCGAGATTGTCTATATATAGAGAAAGTGTATAGAAAAAAGGGACTTTTGAAAATTTTGTGCGAAAATGGATAGAGAGAGAGAAAAAGAGAAAAGATAACACTTGTAATGAACAAGCGAAAAACATAGACCGGCCCAAAATATTCAGCTCGGCTCTATATCATATTAAGGTCATTAATAACATTTAGTGATCCAGTTTATTTTATCTTTTTATTATTTTCTACGTGGCTTCGATCTATTCGTCTAGATCAGCACACGTGACGTTGACCAAATCAGACGTCAACACTTAAGTTTGACGGGGATGCTCTTTTAATGGAGAAAACCAGTGATTTTATTCCAGACCTCCTTTTGCTAATTTATTTGGTTATTGAGATGTTCGACTTCTGTGGAGGAGTAGGACCAAGTCGTGAATGGAAGTTTATTTCCCAGAAGTCTAGTAGAACAATTCAGGGAATACATATGATTACCTTGATCTGATGCTTTCCATGACAAAAGAGTTTGCATCCGTTCTAGTGCTGCGGACTGTTTGATTTCATTCCTAGGTATAGTATAACCATCTTCTACTATTTGAAAACGAGAAAGTGCATCTAATTTGCTCATTTTTAATTTTTTTAAGTCAATATTACCATCTTTTTTTATTTTTAAAATGCTTAGATGGACCCCATGTTCCAAAATCATACTTGTGAAACTACTAATGATAAGTGCCAGTGTTCTAAAAGGCGAAGGCATAAGCAAGGCGTTCTCATATCAGAAAAGCCAATCACATGATTCACATCAAATATAAATTGTGAATAACATAGTCGTTGGAAATAAAAGTAGATATTACAAGTTGCACCTTCTCCTTGCCATCGAGCTCTGGCCTATGTGCGTTTGTACTTTCTCAATGAGACGAGGTAGTATTGCATAAAACCGCCTTACGGCGTGCGCCTAACGTGTCCTCAACAGGATGAGGCATAAGCCTCAAATATTCATAAAAAATTGGCGACTCAGAGCGCTTCACTTCTGCCTCGCCTTAAGGGGTAAGACTCGACCTCCTTTTAAAACATTGATTACAACCCATTGTTGTCAAAGGCGGGCCTCAGGCAGCAGGCACACAGAGCGAAACCCACGTTGCGTTCGGCAATGCGCTAGAGGCGCGCGCCTCGTTGCGCCTTCTGTGACATGGGTTTTATTTATGTTCTTTTTTAGTTTATTTTTGAAAACACTTTTTAAGATTGTTTTTATTGCTTTGACACTTTATTTTAACTATCAAGGTTTTTGAGGATAGCTCTTTCCACTCTTAGAGGAATGCATGAAGCCCGAAGCTGTCAGCTCACTTGGCCCCTGATCCGATCAATTTTTCTCTCACTTCTGAATGTCTCACTTTGTCCTGCCTCGTTCTGTCCTCCTTGGCGCTCGCTCAAGGTTGTCAAGTCGGTAAGTCGAGTCGAGTCGACGGAGGTCCAAATGAGCGACTAGTCTGCTAGTCGTCGACTAGTCTGCTAGTCGTCGACTAGTCGGTAAGTCAAAATAGTAAATAATAAATATATATTTATACATGTGATGACATAAATGATAACATGTAATACAATAACTTCAAATAACTTAGCAAGTGTGTCCCAAAATATTAAGTTCAATACACAATCCACATATAATCCATTCATAAGTCTTAATACATAACAACAAAATATAAAGGGGGGAATCAAATGTTGTCATCAAGCTCCAAATGTACATTTGGTTCTTGATCACTACTATGATGTGTAGGTGTTTGTGGCCTATGTCCATAATCATCTTCAACACCCACATCATCATCTAAAATGATCGGTGCATCTTCCATCTCCAAATCGGACGATGCATTCGTACCAGAAGAACCACTAGCACGTCGGTTGTACACAATGTCGGAACCACCTCTTCTAGGATTATGTCGACCCTTAGACAAATCATGGGCACTTGATGTAGAATCTTCCATCTACAGTAAATAAAAAACAAAATAAGACTAATTAAAAGCTGAAAACTAAAAAATAGATAAATTTTAATTATTTACTATAATTACTGTAATTATTTACTCTAATAAATAATAAATTAGAATTATAAAAGAAAAAACTGAATATTTAATTCAAAATAAGACTAATTAAAATCCGAAAACTAAAAAAATCGATAAATTTTAATTATTTACTGTAATTATTTAATTATTTACTGTAATTTATTACTCTAATAAATAATAAATTAGAATTAAAAAAAATAAAAAACTGAATAATAATTAAAAATAAAACTAATTAAGAGCTGAAACTAAAAAAGAAGAAGATACAATTTAATTATTTACAGCAATTATTTAATTATTTACTGTAATTATTTACTCTAATAAATAATAAATTAGACTTGAAAAAGAAAAAACTGATTAACTAATTAAAAGTAAAAACTGAGAGCAGACTGCATAATTAAAGAACTAAGAAAAGAAAAAATGAGCATCGAAAGAACTGAAAAAAAAGAACGATTAAACCGTACCTGACGGAGGCGGCGGCGCAATCGGCGGCGGGAGCAAGGGGTGGCGACGCAATCGACGGCTGGAGCAAGGGGCGGCGGCGCAATCGGTGGCTCTTTCTTCTTCAGTCGCAAATTAGTTTACATTTGTTTATTAGCACACTTAAGGCTACGGGTTTCAGCTTTTTTTTTTTTTTAAATAACTAATTAAATGGGCCGGGTTATGACCCAGTCGGGCCGTCTAAGATTTCAGTCTAACGACTAAGTCGACCTAGACGGCGACCTGAGACAAAAGTCGTGCGACTAAGCCTTCAGTTCTCTCCCTAGTCGAGGCTCCCAGTCGGCCGAGAGAAACCGACTTGTCGACTAGTCGGCCACTAGGCGTCGACTAGTCGACGACTTGACAACCATGCTCGCTCCGAAGAATTATGGGAGACTCCTTTAAGTTTATCTCAGCCTCCTCACGTTAATATATTTAGAACATTGTGCTAACACGTCATAATAGGTCCCAGCTGCTTCTGTCTTCTGCTCTCACATGGCTTTCTCCATGTTCTTGTTTCCCGGTCCCTCGGGTGAGATCGATTTACCTCTTCCCAATACCACTCCCATGCTTTCATTTTCCTTGGTCATCTGGATTGCATTAGCATTGATCTCTGCTAATGCTTCTTTTGTCAGTGTAATGGTGGTGGTGGCTATTTCTTTCTTCGGCGGGTGCGGTGGGGTTTTTTGTCCAGGTTTGATGCTCTGCCGGCCACCGCTAGTTCCTTCTCCAAATTCCTCGGTATTAATTCTTTTGTTGCTTTATGATCTGCACCTTGTTCTGTCATAGTTGATCTCACACCTTAGCTTCAACAGTGATTCGATCCACTAGTCCCACAGACGACGCCACTTGATGTCCACGAGTTGATCTGCCACCAAGAACCATAGTAAACTCCAACAAACCCGAGCTGAAAACCGCCGAGAGTACCTAAAAAAGCATCAGGAGAGATCCTGGCTTAGACGCTCCGACGCTCAATTCTTTTAAGAAATTCCTGCAGAATAATAGTAATGTGTTTCAGAGAGTAAAAGATTGATAAAATGAGGAATCTGATCTCCCTTTTTATAGGGTTGCTGTATCTTGATGCCAAGTCATGTTCCATGATGTATGTGTTGATTTTACAATATCAATCACGTATTGTGACATGACAATAGCAATTATCTCAAACTCATCGCCATCTCATGATATTTTCCATATAAATGGAAAAACCTATGATGTTGACGGTTTTGGAATTTCGTTCTATTTCTCCTTCATATGAAGGTTGCGACAGGAAGGGCATCCGGCGTAAAACTTTGCCACTTTGTTATTTGCATGAGTTATGGTGTTAACTAATTTTAGACAATTAAACGACACTATAATCTTCATGCCACCGACCCCAACATAGTTGGGATTAAGGTGCTGTTGATGATGTTGATGATGCTGTATCTTGATGCTCAAGACATCCAATTCAAAGGAGTGGGCCCTAAAATCCCAGGAAATCCACTAGTGAAAACGGTTTATTTCCCTCTCATGAGCATTTGCGCATCTGGAAACTTTGTGTATTCCTATGGAAGAGCTTATGGTCGCCGGGCGAGCTCTGCAAAGTCCTTTCTATACTAACTTATCTAGAGTCTCAGCGCGAAAATCTCATATGCTGATTTAATTCCTGTCGGGTCGGAACGTCTCCGAACTATTTAAGCTTGGGATTTCTCCGAAATGGTTCAACTAGTCTGGTTTACATTCAGGTCGACCGGATCTCTACGAGCTATACTTGATGTCATATCACCTAGCAAGAGTCTAACCATCTTTTACTATTTGAAAAATGAGAAAGTACATTTGATATGCTAGTTTTTTATTTTGTCAAAAGTGCCATTTATTTCTATTTTCAAATATTAATTTTCAGATTTTCCATATGTAAGGCTGCAACTCTGCTAACTCACTTAGTAATACCATTTTCATTAAGCCTAATCACACCTGCCATTTTTACTTCTGAACCTATTTAGCATACTGCGTAGATAAATACATAACTAATTCAAACATATTCGAATCAATATTATCTGCCTTAGATACGTAATGACTTCGAAAATGAAACAAAATGAGCTCGTAGATTTTTGTCACAGGAACTTCTTAATGAAAGCGTGTATCGGTTTGATATTACATTGGGATCTAGGACTCTAGACAGTGACCTTGCTGTTAATGAGAGGGATTCCCATTAAGTCACTAGACTTGAATTCCAGAATTCTTATATGGCTATCGTGTATATTATTATATTCTTCTCTTTTATATTTCCTACGCAGATAAAGTTGATCGACCGGTCAGTACAAACATATACTTCTTATTGCCTTCTGGTAGTGTTTCTCACCTCCATCGCATCCCATGCGCAGAAACATGGCACTTTTACTTGGGAGAACCTCTAACGGTATTCTCCCTTGTCGACTCTTACAAGATGTATAAAATTGCAAACTAAACCATGTGATATTCTGTAGTTGGATTACTGTATTATTAGATTTATCATGTAGTTTTCGTTTAATTTGATTGCTATGAATAGAACAAACCGTAAGATATTAACTAGCATCCTTTTAGGTTATCCACCTTCCTTCACATGATTGTTAGAAACTTTATTTTATCGAAATATTCTGTTAAAATGAGTTCTGGCTAAATAATACATATGGATAATTACAAAAGTTTAGCCCACTTACGCAAAACCCGATTATCTTCCAAAATTACAAATAGCCACATGACATTTGCATTTGTCTTACAAAAGTGCACCCTTAAGTGGGGTCAAGAGGGAGCTATTTGTAATGTAAAAATGGAAGCCTCAAGGGGTTATTTGTAATTCTAAAAAAAAGTATATTTTTGTTGTAATTAGGCAAAATCTCGGGTAGTTTTTGTAATTAACCCTAAAATATTTTGGCTTTAAAGTTGAATTGAAAAAAAAATGTCTAATTTACTTCTCAAATTAACTGAAAAAGTGATTGTAGGTTGGTGCCAAAAATCGAGTAACTTTTCCCATTTTCTTCTCGGATCCCAACTTAAATGTTTTTAGGGTGCCTATTTATTTATGTATATATCCCAAGGTTGTAGAGCTAAACGACAATGATGGGAGTGTTAAACTAACATGCCTCGGACCCGATCCACTTGCTGAGAATCAAGTAGTGCAGCATATTGTGCCTCCAAATGTTTGGTTTGGTGCATTTCCAACTGAGGATATCAACATTTCATCGGACGGTTTAGCAGTTAAACGACCCTCAGAAAGGGATTCCGAACAGCACTTTTCGCTCGTTGGATGTACTTGTGCTCCTGCATTTCAGTTCGATGATTTTGAGCTGGCGAAATGTGCTGACCTTGTTTCGCTTTTTCCCAAGTACAAGTCCCTTGTCTCAATGCTAACCTTTGATGATTGACCTCCCCCTCCCACACTTTGTGTATCATCGAAAAACCTGATTTGTAAGATTAGATTTTTGGGTACATCTCTATGCTTTTCGTGTACTTTGTAGGGCTGAGTTGAATAAAGTCGAAGGATGATCAGGTAATTCAAATTATGAATTAATTGTAATTTACCAATAATTTATGTGGATGATTACAAAAAGGCTAAAATGTTTCTGGGGTCCCTTATCTTAATTTCAGATAACGTTTTATTCATTTATCTTTTTTTGTTCCCAACTAAGTCTTTTATCTTTCAAATTTTAAGCAAAGTTAGCCTTTTCCGTTGGTCTCCGTTATAATAAATAATTAGACGCTGATTTTATACCTACGTGGCTATAAACATTCCTACGTGTCAAATCTCTAACCTATGTGTCAAATCCCTATCCTATGTGGCTGATTTTAATCATGATCTTTTTCTTTTTTTCTTTTCTTTTTTGCTACCAAAAATGTAACTGATTCGTCTGGACATATTAGATCGGCGCATTAGGTAGGTGGGGACGTGTTGCTGGAGTCGGAAAGGAATCTCGATTAGGTAGGTGGGGATGTGTTGCTGCCGCTAAAAATGGAGTCGCATTACACCCACTGGAGCTCTCATAATAACTAGATTTCAACTATTCCATCTAGATGTCGGAAAATAACGAGAATGTATAAAAATGAACATCAGAATCTCAAACCAACTGCTTATCTTGGAGTTTTGTTCATTGCCATGTTTGACTTAGAGCGAAAAGGAACTACTCATACCTTGCTCTGTGGTTCTGACAGATACGAGGGCCTTCTGCACAGTTCTTATTTGTCTCGGATGAATTAGATTTATGCCTGGAATATATTTATTTACAGCTGTTTTTCAAAAAAAAAAACATATTAGATCGACGCACATCGTGAACTGGAACTGATTCTAGCTCTCATTTCGCGTGGAGTGTTTTTTTTTATCTTCTTTCTTTTTAATTGTTTTTCCAGAGGATACGTTTGCTAGTAAAAATCTCGTGTTAAGAATGGTGTTAATTTGTATCATTTTTGATATTTGCGGAGGGTGTAATTTTGTTGTCGGCAGGATATTTGAGCTCTGGTTATCCCAGGATATTTCATAGTATGGGTGTTAATTTGTATCATTTTTGATATTTGCGGAGGGTGTAATTTTGTTGTCGGCAGGATATTTGAGCTCTGGTTATCCCAGGATATTTCATAGTATGGGAGGTAGCAGGAATAATTTTCTTGAAGAAGAGAAGATGGGTTTATGACGATGATGCTTGACACGCCAACCATCTGCTTAAATGGTGAAAGATGAGAGTTGGGTATAAATGAAGAAGATGATAGTCAGCATCTGATTTGGCATCAACTTAACAGCCACCTGGACAACAGTTAACGGCGTTACCAAAAAAACATAATCAAGGCTAACTTTGCTTAAAATTTGAAAGATAAATGACTTAGTTGGGACCAAAAAAAGATAAATGACTAAATCATTGTCCGAAATTAAGTTAAGGGACCCCAAGAACATTCTAGCATTACAAAAACTATTATCCATAAGTTGTCTTGGATCAGATCACTTTTTTTCATGTGCCACTTTGTGTACCAGTGTGAAACTGTGTAGTTTTGTGGTGGTATCGCAAAATGACACATGGAAAGTGGTATAGATGATCCAATGAGGTAATTGCGTACGAACGCTCACGCGTAGCTAGCCGAGGTTGGTTTGTGGTCAGGCAACCTTTATGTTGGAATATTTATTCCACATATTAATAAATATTGTTTTGATGATTAAGTTGCTAAACAAAGCAAAACAACAAAGAGGCGAAACAAAACAACGAAGCAGACGAAGACGCAAAAAGCTGGACAAAATACAAAGCTAGCGCACGCTAGACATTAGCGCACGTTAACGGGTCCTGGCTGCAGATCAGACGAGTTCGAAGTAACCTGATGTGAAGTCACCTGATGAGGATAGCGCACACTACACATAAGGATTAACGCACGCTATCGAGCCAATATTACCGTTGTGAAGAGAATTCAAACGCGGAATGACGTATGCACTGAAGTCATCTTAGCGCACGCAACAAGTGATACTTAGTGCACGCTAAACATCAAGTTTGAATCAAGTCAATCAATCCGTTTGGGAGAATCTGCTGCAAGTCAAAAAGTATAAACGAATATATGACGCATGCAATGATGCACGATTAGCGCACGCTACAAGAAAGTGTTAGCGCACGCTAACTGTGAAGGACAGAAGCTACTGGACTAAAACTGGAAGACATTAACGTAATTAACAGTACATAACGTACGCTAAGGCTAAATACACACGATAGCGCACACTAAGGAAGTCAGCCTAGTGCACGCTAAAATAACAACCGGCAGTAACGGCTAGTTTGTGGAAGAAGGCTATAAATACCAAATGAGTTGGTATCATTCCACACAACAACATTGAGCAATTCATATACACTTGAGATATCATTGTAAACATTATAGTTGTTGTTCTTGAGCTTAAATTAGAGTGATCGAGTGTTATACACAAAATCATACACGAGTGAGAAAAAGAAAAGATACGATTGGATTCGGTATTATTAGGATCAAGGATCCGGCATTGATAGAATCGCAATCGCTATCTTAGTGAGGTCTATCTAGTACCAATAGAAAGTTAGAGTGGTTGATTCCTTGTCCAATAGAAAAGGAAAATGGTTTTACTCGGACCGATAGAAGACGAGCTTGTAACGGTAATCCCTCGACCGATAGAAGAGAGGTGCAGAGGTTTTGATCTTTAGCCTATTGAAAAAGATACATCGAGAGAGGACGTAGGCACGTTTGGCCGAACCTCTATAAATCCGCGTGTCATTTAATTTCCGCATTTAATTTACGCTTCCGCACAAACGGCGCAAATACCGATATTACTCCAACAATTGGTATCGGAGCGATACTCCTATAAGTGGCTTTACATCCAAGGAGAAAAGATCCAATGGCTCTCCAATTTGCTCCACTCGAAGGCCTTGCTCTTAACCGACCACCATTTTTTGATGGCGCAAATTTCATGACGTGGAAGAAAAAGATGTCGATCTTCATTCGTGCCTATGATATAGAAATTTGGAAGATCATTTGTCTTGGCCCGAAAGTTCCAATCAAATCCGACGGATCTCTCAAGAGTTTCGAAGAATATAATGACGAGGATTGGAAGAACGACCATCTAAATTGTAAGGCTACTCAACTCTTATATTGTGTCTTAAATCCGGAAGAACACAACCGGATATCATCGTGTGATAGTGCCAAAGAAATTTGGAAAATGCTTGATGTAACACACGAAGTCTCAAGTCAAGGAGACGAAAATTAACATGCTCCTTCACGAGTACGAATTATTCCAAATGAAGGACGATGAATCCATCACTATAATGCTCGATCGATTTTCGGTCATCACAAATGGATTAACATGTTTCGGAAAACCACTTTCGAGTAGTGAGAAAGTAAAGAAAATTATTCGATCACTACCTCGAGAATGGGACGGTACGGTAACGGCAATAATAGAGTCTAAAGATTTAAATACTCTTGAGTTTAGTGCTCTCGTTGGTTCTCTTATCAACTACGAGATTGTTCTAAAATCTCGGAATGCCAAACCGAAGCCTAAGGAAAGATCAATAGCCATGAAGGCTAAGATGTCGAGATCTACAAAGGAAGAAATCCCGGTGGACGAAAGCGACGAAGAATCGGCATATTATGCCAAGAATATTAATAAGTTTCAACACTTATTAAACCGGAGGAAGCAGGATATCCAAAAGGGCAAATCTAAGAAATTCGACAACACTTGTCGATTATGTGGTAAACCAGGCCACTTTGCTAAGAATTGTCGGGTTAAAGCCAAGGAGGTTTTAGTTGCAACTTGGAGTGATGAAGATCCTGATGATGATTTCATCGATCAAAATAACCTCGCGCTCATGGCCCGGAGTCCATTCGACGATAGCGATGTCGAAAGCTAAGTAAGTAATTCATACTACGAACTTTTTGAAGCATTCGGTTATTACATACGGATTGTCAAAATGCTTTAAATGAGATAAAATCTCTTAAATCTAAATACAAATCTTTGGAAAATGAAAATTCCAAAATTCTTGAAAAGGGAAAGTATGTTGAAATCGATCATTCAAAATGCGTTGAAAACGAGAATATTTTAAAGAATGATCTTGTTAAAGTTCAAACCGAGCTAAAAAACTTAACGAAAAAATTTTCTCTCGGAAACGAGAAATTTGAAAATATGCTCTCGGTTAAAAAATACACGTCAAATAAAGAGGGGTTAGGATTCAAACCACGTTTTAAAAACGAATCCGTAAATTTTAAAATACCCCGGTGTGAAAAATGTTTGAAAATTGGGCACCATATTTCAAACTGTAGGAGCCCAAGACGGACGATTAAAGTTAAGAAAATTTGGGTTTCTAAAGGAACAATTGTTTCAAACATCGTCTATGTCTCGAAAGAAAAATCGACTTTCGGTTGGATCCCTAAAAATTAACTTTTGATATTTTACAAAGGGGGAGATAATATTTTCAGGGGGAGATATACCCTATATAATTGCATATTTTTTTATATTCATGCATATTTTCTTTATATATTCAAATTGGTATCCTCTATATTTTTTGCTGAATACAAAAAGGGGGAGAAGAAGTTGAATCGGATAAAGCGTCATGAAAGATATGACGAGAAAAATAAATAATAAAAAGGACGAGAAAAATAAAAATCGAAGAAGTCGAAAAGGACAAGAAAGCATACAAAAAAGGGGAGAAACGAAGGAGTTGAAAACTGAAAAACGAAGATGACGAAAATGATAGAAAAAGAAAAATGGGTGAAACTAACGAAACGATCAAAGTCGAAAACTTTGAAACATACATATATATATAATTTTATTTTGCAGGTTTTATCCAATTCAAAGAGTTGTTTTGTAATCATCCAAAATGAGAGATTGTTGGAATATTTATTCCACGTATTAATAAATAGTGTTTTGATGATTAAGTTGCTAAACAAAGCAAAACACAAAGAGGCAAAGCAAAACAACGAAGCAGACGAAGACGTAAAAAGCTGGACAAAATACAAAGGTAGCGCACGCTAGACATATAAGTTAGCGCACGCTAACGGGTCCCGGCTGCAGATCAGACAAGTTCGAAGTAACCTGAAGTGAAGTCACCTGATGAGGATAGCGCACGCTACACATAAGGATTAACGCACGCTATCGAGCCAATATTACCGTTGTGAAGAGAATTCAAACGTAGAATGACGTATGCACTGAAGTCATCTTAGCGCACGCAACAAGTGATACTTAGCGCACGCTAAACATCAAGTTTGAATCAAGTCAATCAATCCGTTGGGGAGAATCTGCTGTAAGTCAAAAAGTATAAGCGGATATATGGCGCATGCAATGATGCATGATTAGCGCACGCTACAAGAAAGTGTTAGCGCACGCTAACTGTGAAGGACAGAAGCCACTGGACTAAAACTGGTAGACGTTAACGTACGTAACAGTACATAACGTACACTAAGGCTAAATACACGCGATAGCGCACGCTAAGGAAGTCAGCCTAGCGCACGCTAAAATAACAACTGGCAGTAACAGCTAGTTTGTGGAAGAAGGCTATAAATACCAAATGAGTTGGTATCATTCCACACAACAACATTGAGCAATTCATATACATTTGAGATATCATTGTAAACATTATAGTTGTTGTTCTTGAGCTTAAATTAGAGTGATTGAGTGTTATACACAAAATCATACACGAGTGAGAAAAAAAAGATACGATTGGATTCAGTGTTATTAGGATCAAAGATCCGGCATTGTTAGAATCACAATCGCTATCTTAGTGAGGTCTATCTAGTACCAATAGAAAGCTAGAGTGGTTGATTCCTTGTCCAATAGAAAAGGAAAACGGTTTTACTCGGACCGATAGAAGACGAGCTTGTAACGGTAATCCCTCGACCGATAGAAGAGAGGTGCAGAGGTTTTGATCTTTAGCCTATTGAAAAAGATACATCGAGAGAGGACGTAGGCACGTTTGACCGAACCTCTATAAATCCGCGTGTCATTTAATTTTCGCATTTAATTTACGCTTACGCACAAACGGCGCAAATACCAATATTACTCCAACACTTTAATGATGAAGAAAGAGCAGTATAAACTGATGCTCGTTTAGGTGGTGTTTGTACTAGAACTCAAAATCCAGGATTGAAATTTTGAATCTCGATACCGGTTTGTTCTATGACTCAAAGTTGTGAATACCCAACCAATTTTTTTTACCCATCATATATATTTACTTTAGATCATCATTTCCCTCTTCCCTTTGTTATATTTAAAAAAATAAAATTCATTTCCTTTATTTTTTTTGTATATTTAAAAAGTACAATTGGTTATGTATTATTAGATGGCTCTTGGCCTTTCATATATCTTTCATTATTATTAGATGACTCTTGGTCTTTCATATATCCTTCATTAAGTTCATCTAACCTTTGGCTTTTCATTGTCATTGTAACATACTTTTCATGACCTATATAAAGGCTTGTTTGTACCTTAATTTAAATATCAATAAAATGAGTATGGTCTCTCTTCTCTCTATTATCTAGTTCTCTCAAGTTTTCTCTCTCTATATATATTATTATATAACACGTTATCAGCACGATCGATAAGTGAACGAGCTACACGGGAACAACACTGGTACTGAAAGTCGTTCCAAAATTAAATATCACAGTCTAAGGTAATAATAAAAGGATTTATCTATATACCATACACATTATGGTCTGCATGCGTTAGATATGCATATATGATTATGTTACTACCAAATTTTTAGATAGTGATACTAATTAGTCTTATTTAAAAATCTAAGTGTCCACGTGACATCATGTAAAAACCAACATGTATGTTTCAAAAGATGCATGTATGTTATTTTTCATAGCCATGCTTTGAAATCCAAACTCTTATTTTAATCACTTTATTATCATGGTCTGAACTTGTTTAGCAGATCACCTACCAAAATGCTTGATTAGTTGATTTTGCAGATTATTATGCTTAACTACTGAAAAAGTTTCATTTAAGATCGATTATGCTGATAATAATGAAAAGTTGCCTTCTATGAGTCTTTGACATTATTATGTAATTCTAATAATGATTTATTAGAATTGTTGTTATTTTACTCTGCATCAAATGGTAATCATTTTATTATTAAAAATAATTATCGTAAGGTCAACATGCAATAAAAAAAAAGGAATAGAAGTATATTCTTGTGGTCACAATATTTAGATAGTTGCTGTCCTAATTAAATATTTTACATAAGTTTTATGTCCTCATTATACTTGTCTTTTTATTACATATAGTATTAACATACTATTGTACTATGGTTTTGATTTAAAAATTGTTAGTATGCTATGTATTGTACCAATCCATTCTTACAAACTGACAGTAGTTTAGTAATTTATTTATGCGTTAAGATTATCTGTCTACTTGATTAAAATTATGTATAAATAAGTTATTTATCAATTGATTTATTTATAAGATTATGCATGTGCCTAAATACTAATGTTGTATGTAAGTGCAAGACCTTTACATGCTCATTTTATAATTCAAAATTAATTTGTATCTTGTTTATAGTTTTTACTATGTCGAATCTTAGAAAACTCGAATTGAACGCACTTGATGTCACTGCCAAAAATTATTTGACGTGGATTTTGGATGCTGAGATCCATCTTAATGCTATGGGTCTTGATGACACCATAAAAGAGAGAAATAAAACCTCCGAGCAAGATAAGGCAAAAGCTATGATATTCCTCCGCCACCACCTTGATGAAGGTTTGAAAACGAAATATTTGAATATTAAAGATCCATCAAATCTTTGGAAGGATCTAAAAGAGAGGCACGACCACCAGAAAATTGTGATACTCCCTAAAGCTCGCTGTGATTGGCTACACTTACGTTTGCAAGATTATAAAAGTGTGAGCGAGTATTGTAACACCTCCAGAGCCATCCAGGAATATTACAGCGCCGTGGGCCACGAGATGGAACCCACAAGGCTAAAGGAAATTTTCGCAAACATTTACAAATGCTCAAGAGGCTAACGACGATATTATCTTTAAAAATTCTCAAAGGCTTGATAAAATCCGTTTATCAAAACCGTCGTAAAATCTCATTTGAAACCTCAAGGCCCGAAATGCCAAGACTCAACAGTTTAAAAAAATACATACTTTAAGCTATCACTTACACGTACCGAGAAAATAGTTTAGAAAACGATTGCCAAAGTAACCTAAGTTACCAGATACCAATAGACCATTTAAAAATACTCATGCAGCGGAAAAAGACAAACAATTAAAAATACTCTAGCAGCGGGATACAATAACTGATCAGAAAACTCAATACATAATCACAACGCCCTAGCCAGTATCCTCCGGGAAGCTCATCTCTCTACGTCCGCTACAAGCTTGATATTCCAAGAACCTAAAAATAAAACCCACGACGGGGTCAGCCATAATACTCAACAATGATAACCGTCGCATCACATTAATAATTACATACCAATGAGAATACAAAATAAGAATACGATCAATGTAAACTTATCGTCATAACTCTATCAAAGTTCACATCTCGCACAGTACCCAAGGTTCTCAAAACATCATCATAACTCACTGTTACGAAATCTACTAAGTCTGTCCAACCCAAATATATCGGGTAACATCATCACATCTCAACACGATAATCTATTGTCTATCAAAAGACAATTACCAAAGAAAATACGGAACATACCTCGAGATGCACAATACCACGACAATCATGTCAGTCTAATCCGAGATCAGATCAATACATCATACGGACATGGTCCTAACACAAGACCTACAAATGCATACTCATATGACAACGTCAATACCCCCAAACAATAACAACCATGTATACTCAATGGAAATCCCATGATCCAGCGCCACATCATAGATCCCAAGATGATCCTACTAGATCAACACGAGGTGGATAACCAACAATATACATATACACAAAACAACACATGGTAAAACCAACGATGCGAATCCACATGATTCCATCAACACAACACAGGGTAATCCAATGATCCAGCGCCCTCATCACAGATCCCCATGATGATCCCATTGGACCAACGCATGGTGGAAAAACCGTCCAATGATCCAGCGCCCTCAGCATAGATCCCAAGATTGTAACACCCCAAACTAGGCGGCTATTACAGTGCCGTAGAACCCCAACTGGGACCCACCAGGCGAATGAAAATTAATGAATTAAATAATATAATAGCAGTACTGAACCACATTATATTACCAAATACTCCGATGAGGAGCTTAAGTCTGATATACCAGATAATATCAATACTAGTATATTTTATATGAAGATAAAATACACCACCCTGAATAAATAAACATTCCAAACGGAATTCTGCAGCGGAAATACAAATGAAGAAAAATAAGAATGACTGAAGAGACTGGGGCCCCCTACTAGTATCACTGGGACTCCTCGCCGTCAACGTGTTCTTCCCGTGCTTTTGCCTTGCCATGACCTGAAAACAACATCCCCCAACGGGGTCAGTTACACAGAACAACAATCCTCAAGAGTTGAATAATCACAATCCGGTTAAAAACATACGCAATTAAACATGCTATATGAATCAACTAACAATACGGCTCAAGGAATGGCGCCACACTACGCCCGGGATGGAAATGTGTCCGTGAACAAGCCACCAACGAGTATCGATCGAATGCACGTGTGTGGCTTGTGTACGGACACATTTCCATCACGGGCGTAGTGTGGCGCCATTCCTTGAGCCGTATTGTTAGTTGATTCATACAGCATGTTTGATTGCGTATGTTTTCAGCCGGATTGTGATTATTCAACTCTTGAGGATTGTTGTTCTCAGAATCGATTCCCGCTGGGGATATTGTTTTCGTCATGGCAAGGCAAAAGCACGGAAGAGCACGTTGACGGCGAGGAGTCCAAGATACTAGTAGGGGGCCCTACTCTTCAAATATTCTTATTTTTCTTCATTTATATTTCCGCTGCAGAATTCCGTTTGGAATGTTTATTTATTTAGGGTGGTGTATTTTATCTTCATATAAAATATACTAGTATTCGGTATTGTCCTGGTATACTGTACTTAAGCTCCTCATCGGAGTATTTAGTAATATAATGTGGTTCGGTATTGCTATTATATTATTTAATTTATTAACTTTCATTCGCCTGGTGGGTCCCAGTTGGGGTTCCACTGCACTGTAATAGCCGCCTAGTTTGGGGTGTTACAGAGTTGGTATCGGAGATGCTTTTGAATACTACCTTCCGAGTCATGTCTCATTTGAAATCATCGTTCATCAGACTAGTATCAT
This sequence comes from Orobanche coerulescens, assembly GCA_033398695.1. Classification (NCBI taxonomy): domain Eukaryota; kingdom Viridiplantae; phylum Streptophyta; class Magnoliopsida; order Lamiales; family Orobanchaceae; genus Orobanche; species Orobanche coerulescens. The sequence continues at coordinate 141,184,142 of CM065810.1, read as the reverse complement.
TGGACTTTCGCGTCACGTGTGACCTGTGCAAGAGCCGAGCCCCTCAGACCAAAGAACAGTAAGATTTCTGACGCCATGGTATAATTTCTGGCAATAGAATCACTCATTCATCATTCAACAGTCAACAATCCTCTTTCATCATTTTCATTTTTGATCAAGTCGATCATGTTAATTCATTAATCACTCAGTTCATTTCATTGTTCAGTTGTTGATCTTGAGTATCATATCATTAATCTTGTTAACTTGTTCAAGATAATCATTTCAAGAATTTCATCAGATAATCACGTCACTTCAATTGATCATTCATGTAATCATTGTGTTTGAGCGCGTATGCTCATTTTCATCATTTCATAACGTAATCATAATGTGATATTCATGCGAGATATATAATCATCATATGACTTTCCACTTCAGTATGGAAAGAGCTGGCAGAGGACGCGGGGGAAGAGGCCGTGGTGCAGGCCGAAATCCGAGAGCTCGTGTGAATACACGCGCGAATGCTAGGAGTAATGCTAACTCATCGAGCAGTGACGCTGCCACTCATTCACCTGGACATAATCATTCACTATCAGGGAGTCGCACTGACACACTCGGTCAGAAGGTGTTCGGGTTGACCCACTCGCTTTTATGCAGGGCATGATGGCCCAAATGACTCAGATGGCACAACTGATGGAGACGATGCATAACTCGACTACTCAAAATCAACAGGCTCCTCCGCCGCCACCTCAGAGGCAAGAGAGGGGTGTAAGCAGCATCATTGGCGATATCTCTCGCCAACGACCACCTACCTTCGAGGGCTCATCTGAGCCGGCGGATATTGTTCATTGGCTTGAGCATTTCGAGAAGTTATTTGCTATGGTGGATTGCCCTGAAGGGCATAAAGTTTCAGTTGCGGCCTACTATCTTGGTAAGAGCGCTCATTCATGGTGGTTATCGTTGAATCCCACCGACGGATCATGTACTTGGGATCAATTCAAAACTCTCATGATGGAGAGGTATTATCCGGCCCCACTCAGGGAGGCTAAGTTGTCGGAATTACTCACTCCCGACCTCTCAGCGGACGATGATGTTCTCGCCATCGCCGAAAAATTTAGGAACTTCTTCCGTTCGCCTCATCTATCATTCACTCTGAGGCGGACAAGATCAAGTATTTCGGCAAGAGGTTGAAACCTCGTATGCGACTACAGTTGCTTAATCATAATTGCACCACTCTGGCTGAATTCATTGAGAAAGCTCTTACTTACGAGCTTACTGCTAAGGAGATTGCTAAGCAACAACCTTCATCTGCTGGCAAGAAGTCTAAGAATCGTAATCAGTCTGACGGCAGTCAGGCCACTTTCAAGAAACCACGTGCGGGCTCTACTTTTTCTGAGCGATCTGCTATGGCGCCTAAACCCGCAGAATCTCAGTCACGAGCGGCTGGGCCTGCCATCACTGCTTCAACCGTGAAGAACAGGTCATTTCAAGATTAAGTATCCGAGACAGATCACACATGCCATAATCAGGATTGCCGGGCATAGGGCCCGTTTTGCCGAAGGGACTCTAAACTTACTCCGGCCATTTCAGCCCTGTGACATTCAAGAAGATGAATCAAAGCACCACTCGGCGTCATTCAAGACGACATGAGCAAATAAAGGCGGAGCCAAGAGCTATCAGACGGGAGCGTCTGGTTCGGGGGCCGGTAAGCCCCAAATTTATGAGATGAAGAAGACCGACGATCCAGAGGCCCGGATGATCTCAGGTACACTCGATATTCTATCTCAACCTGTGTGTACCCTTTTTGATACTGGTGCATCGCATTCATTCATTTCCGAGTCATGCTTGAGTAGACTACGTCTGGGTAGTGCTACTAATTGTGAGCCTTATGTCATTGGTCTACCTGATGGTTGAAGAATTATCGGTAATTATGAGATTGAGGATTGTCTGATTCAGCTTCATTGCCGTGATTGGTTAGCAGACCTAATCGTGGTAGATTTACCGAGAGACGACGTCATTCTGGGTATTGATTGGATGGATCGTCACGATGACGTCATTAGTGTCCGTAAGCATATGGTCACTATCATTTCAGACGATGGGGTCGAATGTGTATTTCAGGGAGGTAATCCCAGTTGTTCTGGGAGAGTCATTAACTTGATGAAAACAGTGAGATTACTCAATCAGGGGTGTGTCGGTTATTGGTGCTATATGACCAAGACCGAGGAACCATCAGTAATATTGACGGATATTCCTGTGGTGAGAGAATATGCCGATGTATTTCCAGACGAGTTACCTGGTTCGCCTCCACAGAGAGATGTGGAATTCACGATTGAGTTGGAGCCCGGTACGTCCCCTATATCGAAGGCACCGTACCGGATGGCCCCGACCGAAATGCAGGAGTTGAAGAATCAATTAGAGGATTTGACCGAGAAGGGTTATATTCGACCGAGTGCGTCCCCGTGGGGAGCACCAGTGTTATTTGTCAAGAAGAAGGATAGTTCGTTCCGCTTGTCTATTGATTACCAGGAATTGAACCGGGTGACGATCAAGAATAAATATCCTCTACCCCGTATCGATGATCTTTTGGATCAACTTTAGGGAGCTTCAGTATTTTCCAAGATCGACTTAAGATCTGGATATCATCAGTTGCGAATTCGAGAGTCGGATATCGCAAGGATGGCGTTCCAAACACGCTATGGTCACTATGAGTTTGTGGTTATGCCGTTTGGGTTGACTAATGCACCTGCGGTATTCATGGAGTTAATGAATCGGGTTTTCATCGACTATTTGGATCAGTTCATGGTTGTCTTCATTGATGACATTTTGATTTATTCTCGTGACTGGGAGGAACACGAGTTTCACCTTCATCAGGTGCTCGACGTGTTGAGACGAGAGCAACTTTTTGGAAAGTTTTCCAAATGTGAATTCTGGATGTCCGAAGTAACGTTTCTCGGACATGTAATTTTATCAGACGGAGTTCGTGTCGACCCTCAAAAGACGGAGGCTATTCGAGATTGGCTACCTCCGAAGAATGTTAAGGAAATCCGAAGTTTCCTCGGATTAGCGGGTTATTATCGACGATTTGTGGAGGGATTTTCTAAAATCGCTCAGCCCATGACGAACCTTTTACGGAAGGATAAGAAATACACGTGGTCCGACGCGTGTCAACAGAGTTTTGAGGAACTCAAGAGCCGGTTAACTTCAGCACCTGTCCTTTCTTTACCGAAAGGGACGGAGGGATTTGTGGTTTATAGTGATGCGTCCGGACAGGGTCTCGGATGTGTGCTAATGCAGAATGGAAAAGTTATTGCTTATGCTTCATGGCAATTGAGACCTTACGAGGTTAATTATCCGACCCACGACCTGGAGTTAGCAGCCGTGGTATTTGCATTGAAGATTTGGCGTCATTATCTTTATGGCGTTACCTGTCAGATATTCACCGATCATAAGAGTTTAAAGTATATATTTACTCAGAAGGAGTTAAATATGCGACAGAGACGGTGGTTGGAACTAATCAAAGATTATAATATCGAGATCCTTTACCACCCGGGCAAGGCGAACGTTGTCGCCGACGCCTTGAGTCGTAAGTCCGTTCAGGAGCAGATGCTTGCTCGACACAGCCTGTAAGGAACTTCAAAGAGAATTTCTGAGACCCGAGATCGAGGTCTGGTTACAGCGAGTACAAGGGCAACTTTGTACGTTGGAGATTTCCTCGCCACTTGAGGAGGCGATCAGGGAGAATCAGGGTTCTGACCTATTTTTGTTACGCGTTCGAGAGGATGTGACTCAGGGGAAAGCCCCCGGGTTTGTGGTCCACGAGGATGGACTTTTGCGATTTAAGAATCGGTTATGCGTACCGGCGAATGACGAGTTGAAAAACTCGATTTTGAGAGAAGCTCACGCTACCCCTTATTCCGTTTATCAGGGGTCTAGCAAGATGTATAAAGACTTGAAACAAAATTACTGGTGGAGTAATATGAAGCGAGAAGTCGCGGAATTTGTTTCGAGATGTTTGACCTGTCAGCAAGTCAAGATAGAACATCAGCGACCGACGGGTATGCTGAAACCTCTCCCTATTCCAGAGTGGAAGTGGGAAGATATTTCAATGGACTTCATCACGAGTTTGCCGACGAGTCGTCGTGGCATGAATACAATCTGGGTAATTGTGGACCGCTTAACCAAATCAGCTCATTTCCTTGAGATTAAGGATACGTGGGGTCTCGAGAGACTTGCCCAATTGTTTATCAAAGAGATAGTGAGACTGCACGGTACTCCCAAAAGTATCGTTTCCGATCGTGATGGACGATTCGTGTCTCATTTTTGGAAATCAGTTCACCGTGCTATGGAAACTCACCTTAATCTTAGTACAGCTTTTCATCCTCAGTTTGACGGACAATCAGAGAGGACTATTCAGGCTTTAGAGGACATGTTGAGGGCATGTGTCCTCGATTGGAAAAATGATTGGGAAGCCCAACTACCGTTGATCGAGTTCACGTACGATAATAGTTGGCATTCTTCGATTAAGATGGCACCTTACGAGGCCTTTTACGGTCGTCGTTGTCGATCTCCTTTGTGTTGGGATGACTTATCAGAATCAATCGGCACCAAACCCGATATGCTTACAGCCGCCCGTGAGAAGGTAGCTTTGATCAGGAGTCATTTGTTGACCGCTCAAAGTCGACAGAAATCTTATGCAGATAACTGCCGTCGGCCATTAGAGTTCGAGACGGGTGACCATGTTTTGGTCAAGGTATCCCCGAGTCGTGGTATCTTCCGTTTTCGGAAGAGGGGGAAGTTGAGTCCGAGATTCATTGGACCGTTTGAGATTTTGGATCGAGTAGGCGAGTTAGCTTATCGACTGGCCCTACCTCCGGCGTTGAGCCGAATTCATAATGTGTTTCACGTCTCTCAGTTACGGAAGTATGTTTCCGACCCGAGTCACATACTTCAGTCCGACGAAATCGAGATCGCCGATGATCATTCCTATGAGGAGCGTCCTATACGAGTTTTAGAGCGGCGAATCAAACAGTTGAGGAACAAGACGATTCCTTTGGTTAAAATTCAGTGGTCTAGACACGGAGTCGAAGAGGCTACTTGGGAAACCGAGGATAGTATGCGGGGGAGTTATCCCGAGTTGTTTGACCCTTAGTTTCGGGGACGAAACTCTTTTAAGGGGGTGTATGTAATACCTGGTTGTAATTCAGTCACTATCATTCAGTATTTATCATTCAGTAATTGTCACTCAGTAATTTTCACTCATTAATGATCATTTGTCACTCATATTCAATCATTGTATTCATCGTTTAGAGTAATTGTACCGTGTATCAATCGGCATTCGTCATCAATCTAGTTGGAGGATCGTGCGGTGTTTAACATTGTTGTCATTTTCATAGTGTGCTGTCTGTGAGGAGTAGCGTACGCTACGTACTCTCTTTAGCGTGCGCTAATTGAGTACGGGTAGCGCACGCCAACTCTCAACACTAGCGCGCGCTAGTATTTTTCAAGCAGGCAGTCCAGAAGGCACTGGACTGCAGTTGGGTTATAAGTAGCGCACGCTACGAATGGTAAGTAGCGCGCGCTAGTAGGTCGGAGTAGCGCACGCTATACAGCCGGTGTAGCGCGCGCTAAGGACAGATCAGGCAGAGTCCAGTGGCTACTGGACTGCATTGGATAAATGCCTAGCGCACGCTACGAGTAGATTAGCATACGCTAATCGGTGTAAGTAACGCACGCTGAAGCCTGTGTGTAGCGCACGCTACCGCGATCAGATCAGAGGACAGGAGGTTCTGGACTCCAGTACTGGGCATCAGATAATTCGTTAGCGCACGCTAACCATTTTTGTTAACGCACGCTAATTAAAGGGGGTAGCGCACGCTACAAGAGGTACGTAGCATACGCTACCGTTGCGATCAGAGGGTACTGGACTACCCATTACACTCATTAGCGCACGCTACGCACAGGAGCTAGCGCACGCTAACTGGGATTTGCTATATATAGGACAGTCCAGTCCTTTAACGTCATTTGTCATTTCTCTTTGTTTCTTCGTCGGTTTTGAGCGATTCCGGGCATATTGGAGAGTGTTCTTCGAGGTGTAATCATCAATCGTCATCTTCAAGTCTTTGAGTTGGATTAATCATCACTTCATCATCTCCATTACATCAAATCAAAGGTAATGATTTCTTGAACCTAGAATTTCAGATATTTGGGGTTTTCCTTCCGATTTCTTCGTATGAACTTAGATTGTTGTTGGAATATGTTAGATATGGATTATCTATCTTGGATAAATGTATTCATACGGATTTAATGGCATATATTTCGGATTTCAAGAACACTTTGGGGTTGACTTTAATATTTTGGGGTTTTCGATTAGATGTTGTCGTTAACTCGAACTATGGATTCCTATGGGATTATTGATATCATTGATAGTGTTTTGATGGTTTGAAATACTCATTTTGGTGTTGGTTTCGATATATTCGGGATTGGATATTTTCAAAGGTTGTGTGTTTCCTAAGTGTTCGCTAGAATGCCTCAATGAGTTCGGATATTGTTGTAACAACATTTGAGTTGGTTATAATCATAGTTGATACGTATATTGAGCATTTGTTGGTAATTGTCATTCAAGGTTGCTTGAGCGACCGACATTTTATTTAGGACGTTGTTCGTGGAAGGACATTGTTCACCGGTGTTGTGTAATTTAATTCTTACTCGGTTAAAAGGATATTAATTCATTTCGTTGTTGTTCATTCATAATCATAATTCATTCATAAAGTACTAACTGTATTGAGACTTGTAATTGTCACTTAATCACTTCATTCACGAGGAACGACAGTTCCAATCATTTCATTGAGCTGTCATTCATTTCACTATCATTTCATCTTGGTGAGTCATTATTGATTTTCGATGTCACTTTTGTTATATCGTGACATTCCGGGTCATACTGGCGTGCCGGTTGGTATGTGTAGGATTTTCATGTCGGGCACATATAAAGTCGTGTGTTGGTTGTTGGCCTCACATTGGACTGTGCACACGAGACGATCACTTCGTGAGACTGATTAGGTACAAGACCACACGTGTATTCGATCGATACTCGTTGGTGGCTTGTGCACGGACACATTTCCATCCCGGGCATAGTGTGGCGCCATTCCTTGAGCCGTATTGTTAGTTGATTCATACAGCATGTTTGATTGCGTATGTTTTCAACCGGATTGTGATTATTCAACTCTTGAGGATTGTTGTTCTGTGTAACTGACCCTATTGGGGGATATTGTTTTCAGGTCATGGCAAGGCAAAAGCACGGGAAGAGCACGTTGACGGCGAGGAGTCCCAGTGATACTAGTAGGGGGCCCCAATCTCTTCAGTCATTCTTATTTTTCTTCATTTGTATTTCCGCTGCAGAATTCCGTTTGGAATGTTTATTTATTCAGGGTGGTATATTTTATCTTCATATAAAATATACTAGTATTCGGTATTGTCCTGGTGTACTGTACTTAAGCTCCTCATCGGAGTATTTAGTAATATAATGTGGTTCGGTACTGCTATTATATTATTTAATTCATTAACATTCATTCGCCTGGTGGGTCCCAGTTGGGGTTCCATGGCACTGTAATAGCCGCCTAGTTTGGGGTGTTACAAAGATGATCCCGTCGGACCAACACGAGGTGGACATCTGATCCAGCGCCCTCAGCATAGATCACACGATCCCATCGGATCAACACAACATAAACAATACAATTATGCATACACATAGGGCTGAGCATCGGGTCTGACCGGCCCGGACCGACCCGGTCCGGAATGGCCCGAATATAAATGGTCGGACTTTATCGACCCGAAGCCCGGACCTGTTCAGAATCGGGCCAACCAGGTCGGTCCGGGCTAGCCCGGTTCTATCCCGATTTTGTAATTTTTTTTTTTTTTGCATATTAAGTGTCCTTTTATTACATATAAAATGTTTTCTTCTTTACATACTCCCATAAAATACAATTATCAATCTTAATATCTTCATTTAGTCATCAAACTCCCAAGTTCAACAATATTTTAGTATAAATAAACTTAATTAGAATAATGTGCAATCATAATCGAGCCATTAATCATCATTATTTCATCACCACCGAGGGTAAATAACAATAATTTTTTTTTTGTATTTTTATTTTTACCGGGTCGTTCCGGGCTAGACCTGGATTTTCCGGGTTTTGACCCGGTCCGGCCTGGAACCCGATTTTATACAAAATGGAGACCCGGGACCCGGACCTAATTAACAGGTCCGGTCCGGGTTAGGTCCGGGTCCGGGTAAAAACCAGGTCCGGACTATTTGTGCTCAGCCCTACATACACATATGCAAATCAACATGTTCATCAACATGAACAACACATGACTCGATAACATGAACGACATTATGATAAAACAACCAGGACGACCTCATGTTCAACAACATGAAAGACAATATCCATGATCAACGTCATCAACACTAAACCGAGATCAAATTAAGATACTTGTAATACCCGGTTGTAATTCAGTAATTATCATTAAGTAATTATCATTCAGTAATTGTCACTCAGTAATTTTGACTCATTATTAATCATTCATCATTCATATTCATTCATTGTATTCACCGTTTAGAATAATTTGCAGCGTGTATCGGTTATTATTCGTCTTTCAACCCGGTTGAAGAGTCAGGCCGAGCGTATCATCATTGTCATCTTTGTAGTGGGCTTTGTGTGAGGAGTAGCACACGCTACATACTCTTCTTAGCGCGCGCTAATTGAGTACGGGTAGCGCACAGTACCTCCCAGCATTAGCGCACGCTATGGTGGTTCAGGCTGACAGTCCAGAAGGCACTGGACTGCAATCGAGTTGTAGTAGCGCACACTACGAATGGTAAGTAGCGCGCGCTAGTAGTTTGGGGTAGCGCACGCTATGCAATCGGTGTAGCGCGCGCTAAGGTCGATCAGGCAGAGTCCAGTGGATACTGTACTGAATTGGAATAATTCATAGTGCACGATATGAGTAGATTTTAGCCTACGCTAATGGTGTAGTAGCGCACGCTGAGTTTTGGGTGTAGCGCACGCTATCGCGAGCAGGTCAGAGGACAAAAGGTTCTGGACTTCAATTACTGGGCATCAGATATTCAGTTAGCGCACGCTAATATTTTGGGTTAACGCATGCTATCGGGAAGGTGTTAGCGCACGCTACCAAGTTCGTAGCGTACGTTAACGAGGCAGTCAGAGTTCACTGGACTGTCTGGTTAACCCGCTAGCGCACGCTAAATATCAGGTCATAGCGTGCGCTAATTCGGGAACAGTATAAATTGGACAGTCCAGTCCAGTTTCGTCATTTTCATTTCTCACTTCGTTTTTGGGCGATTCCGGGCGATTTCGGGCGATTTGGAAGAATCTCTTCGAGCTGCACTTACCTATCACCATCTTCAAGTTTCTGAGTTGGATTAATCATCATTTCATCCTCTCCAATACATCAAATCAAGGTAAACATTTCGTGGATCTAGAATTTCGAATTTTTGAATGTTTTCCTTCCGATCTCTTCGTGTAAGCTTGGTTTTAAGTTGGAATATGTTAGATATGGATTATCTACCTTGGATAAATGTATTCCTACGGATTTATGGGTGTATATTTCGGATTTGATGAATAATTGGGGAATTTTTCAAGAACCCTTAAGGGTTGACTTTGGTTATTTTGGGGATTTCCGATTATAGTTGTCGTAACCTTGAGTTGTGGATTCGTATTGGATTATTGATATCATTGAAGGTGTTTTGTTGGATGGAACTACTCATTTTGGAGTTTGGTTCCGATATAGTTGGGGTTGATTATAATCAAAGGATGAATGTTTGCTAAGTGTTTGTCATAATGCCCCAATGAGTTTGGATATTGTTGTATCGACTTTTGAAGTGGGTTGTGATCATGTTTGAATCGTTTATTAAGCGGATTATTGGTAATTGTGTTATTCAAGGTTGTTCGAGCGACCGACATCTCTTTTAGGACGTTTGTTCGAGGAAGGACATTCTTCACCGGTGTTGTGTAAGTTAGTTCTTACTCGGTTAAAAGGATACTCATTCCTTTTGTTGTTGTTCATCCATAATCATAACTAATTCATAATGTATTAACCGTATTGAGACTTGTAATTGTCAAATAATCATTTCATTCACGAGGAACGACGGTTCCAATCATTTCAATGAGCTATCATTCATTTCATTATTATTTCATCTCGGTGAGTCTTTCTTGACCTTTGTCGTATTGTTATTCACTATTACTCACTGGTCACTTTCGTTCTGGTGGCCTTCTGGGTTCATATTGCGTGGCTGGGTGGGGATGTGTGGAATTTTTAGTCGGGCACATGATAGTCATGTGATCGGGTTCACCGACACAATAGACTGTGCACACGATAACGTATCTCCGTGAGACTAATTAGGTACAAGGGCGGGTGTGTCCGGACACTCGTCTTGTGCACTTGCACATACCATTACGGGCGTACTATGATGCCCTTATTCAGCTTAATTTCATAATTAAGATATATCATGATTTTGTTTATTCAACTCTTGAGGATTGTTGTTGTGTGTAACTGACCTCGTTGGGGGATGTTGTTTTTAGGTCATGGCAAGGCTAAAGCACGGGAAGAGAACGTTGACGGCGAGGAGTCCCAGTGATACTAGTAGGGGGCCCCAGTCCTTTTTCAGTCATTCATGTTTCTTCACTTATATTTCCGCTGCAGATTTCCGTTTGGATATTCATTTTCATTCAGTGTTGTATATTTTATCTTCATATAAAATATACATGTATTCTGTATATTTCCTGGGTATGTTGTACTTGAAACTTCTCATCGGAGTAATTAATGATATAATGTGGTTCGGCACTACAATTATATTATTTAATTCATTAAGTTTCATTCGCCTGGTGGGTTCCAGTTGGGGGTCCACGACACTGTAATATTCGCCTAGTTTGAGGTGTTACAATACTTGCCCCGAGTCCTTCGAGAGCAATCTCGATGTCGAATCATCACCGACGATTATCCGCAATGTTCGGCGATCCAAACGTACTATGGACTACAGATACTCATATCCTCGTCTTTATCATAATGTATCCTCGATACCCAAAATGCCAATAACCGAAATAAATCATATACATTATGATTTAACTCCCAAGATCGGAAAACAACATAAAATCCAAGTCTCCAGGGTTCACAATAATAATCATTGCTATATGCATCGTAAACGAAATGAAACTGAAACCATTCATTAAATATTATAAACTGAGCAAGTAATAACTTGCCTCGATACCGATACAACGAAGTCGTTACCAATTCCATTGCCTTCGTCTACGAGCTCCTTGACTCCGACCAAAGCAATTCATGAACATCCTCGAACTCGACCGCAACACACGGTTATAAGCACCGATTAATAATCTTAACCTATTACGATAATCGATTAACACACATTCGATAATAATCAACAACCGATATAACCAATCAACAAACTCAACGGTTCTACAATATCTCGGTTAAACATAAATCCAAACAACCCGAATCAATCAATCGTGAACTCATAACCACGATACGTTTCCATATTCCGATAATCATATCAACGATCAACTCATATCGATAACAATGATTACATAACATACTCTATTCCGAATTCATACGAATTAACACGATTCCTCCTTGTTTATGATTATAAATTTCATAGTAGGACAATTCTATCGACATAATCGGCAATCCGAACTACCCAAATAGTTCAATACCATTGAGAATCTTGTTATAAGATTAACTATAATCTTCCCGGATTCAAAACTGTTATCATGATTTGTATTTCATCAAGAACATACGAATTCTAGCACAACAATCAACATAGCATTGATTTCAATCCTCAAATCCATGATTATACTTAAAACCATTATGTATCCTATCACATTTTTCTCTTTGATGTGATAAATATACCAAGGACATCAAGAACATCAAGAACACTATGATTCCATAATCATGTTTATAACAATTAACATAATTGAAGACATAAACCATTGTACCCTTCAACATATAATTCATATAGCCTCAAGAATCGTAACAACAACACCATAATCATCTTCATACGAATCATTCATCAATAATAACATCAAAATCCAAATTCAAGGTGTAGAGTTCATCAACATACCTCAAGAACATGAATAACACAATCAAACTCTTCAAGAATCATCAATATCTTCATATTCAAGCCTCAAATCCATGCTTCCAAGCTTATAATCAAATTGGAAGAGGTTTATTCTCACTAACACACTCAGAAGGACGAAGTTGGAGGAAGAAATGGTTTTTCTCTCGTGAAGAAATGAGGAACCGATCCTTATTTTATAAACTGTACGCTCATTACGTACGTTATCACTCAACATTTACGTACGTAATGCTCCCTAGCGTACGCCACACGTCCAACATAGCGTACGTAACATCATTCCAGAACTCACTAACTTGTTTCGTTCACTCACTTATGTACGTAACACTTCCTTCATAGCGTACGTAACACGTACGTTGACCTGCTACAACAAATCTCCACTTAACGTACGTAATGCACTACTCATAGCGTACGTTATCTAGGAGTTGACTCGCTCATGCACGTCCTTCGCCGAAAGCTGCCGACCATGGGACCCAACTGTCGGCCATAGCCTGATCTGTCCGATATGAACTTTACGTACGTTAACATGTCCGCTTAACGTACGTAATAGCTGTACACCTTACGTACGTTAACTGTCCTTCTTAACGTATGTAATCCTTGTGCATTAGCGTACGCTAAGTATACATCATAGCGTGCGCTAATGTGGATGTACTTAGTCATTTTCAGCTATTCTTGTCCAACGTCTCAACATACTAGATACGTATACACGACGCACTATGTCACTAAATGAAATTGTCGACCAAGTACTACAATTATACCAATACAAATGTCTCAGTCCTTCATTTATCCATACTGTACAGATTCCACGCTGTACAACATAACTCGGATAAAATAACATTAAACAACAGTAGTAGAAATTCCGGATATTACATACTACACCACTTAAAATAAGTTTCGTCCTCGAAACTTGCAATCCGTCATAAAGAAACAAACCGTTCAACCAAAATACCCCAAAATAATCACGACAATGATCAATCATCATTATTAACGAATAACCAAAACAGTACACTTACATATGCGCCAAGTCGACGATCTCCTGAGATACTAGCAAGTGACTTCACTGTAAAGCCTCAACACGCTTACAATCACAATTCCATGAGTCTCAACAAAATATATCATCTTCGAATGAATTAATCTATCCGTATCGAATCCTGTCTGCCTGATCACACAATCAAGTCCCAATCTGCTAAAAACCAATAATGCACGATACATCTGTGAAACAACTGCCCAAAACAACGACACAAATCCCGAAACATCGGCACAAAATCTAAATGCTCAGATGATCACTAGCAATGATCAACCAATAAATTAACCGAGAATATCATCGACATGATAAACTCTAATACGACGAATTCAAAGGTCAAACGCAGCCGAGAATATCATCGACATGATAAACTCCAATATGACCAACCAGAGGTCAAAACACAATCGAGAATATCATCAACATGATAAACTCCAATATAACCAACGAACGATCAACGGTAATCGAGAATACCTTCACACGGTAAGATCCAACACGATGAACACAGGACCACAGAGACAGATATACGAAAGAGCAATATTCTCAAAACGTTAAACAAATCATATACAGTGGATCTCAACAAAACACAACCGACTGTTGAACGAACCTCTCAGGCGTACGAACAACCAGTCACAAATCAGCGAACATCCCAAATCATACATGGAGTGGGAACGACCAATCAGTACGGTTCAAAATTCAAAAGTAGTAAAATCACGCTACCACCACATCAATAGAGCCACATTGCACATATGCTCCAGTTTCACAAAACCCAAAGTTCCAAAATCATATTCTGTGCATGAATCTACAACACGCAACATATTTCTCTTATATGATCAATCAACCGATCATCCCTGGATAACCAAACTGCCATACTAAAGTTCGAATCCCTTTCATCATACCAATAATGTGTTATCCAGTTTTGTGAGTCACATTCATAACTTCACCATGATCTGCATTATGCACTAAATGCGTATGTATATCGATCACATTTTCAAAACCAGTTTGAAATCATATAATCTTGTCAAGAAGACAAATTTTCGAAAGTCCTTTCAAAAATTTCAAAACTCAAAACATAAATTTTCGTAAGACCGCGAAATCAATTTTCGAAAAGTTAAACTGGCTCGCTAATGCCAAGTATTCGATAACAGTTTCCTTCGAATCCACACGATTTCGAAGTTTTAAAATGAAAACTATGCAAATGATTGACCACATCCATATTCCTGTATACCAATTCGGTTCGTCACCAAATCCACTGATATTCCATCGAAAAACCACACGATAGAGTTCCACAATCACAATGTATAGACTCCGACAAAAACTCATTTTCCACATATGACTCGCAACGTCAACCATTAACCCATCCTGGATCACCTCAAATATGCTATGACAAAACATTGAAACAAATGAACACAGCGAAAGACTTCCCGAGAAGTTTCATTTGAACAACCAAAACCCCGAAAGGTAGTAATAAAATAGACAAACGATTGATAAAGTATTTTACAATCTCGGGAGTTTTAGAAAACAGAAAAGTCTTTTTGAAACATTAGGGTCTCAGCCCATATCTCGTTCCGCATTACCAGAAGTTTAAAAAGTAGAAAAACCCTTTTGGACCCCAAGTCCTGAGTTATAAAACTATTTCAAAATCGATTGGGTCTCGGCCCGAAAATCATTTTCCGTAAAACATCCGTGAAACATCCATTTTGAAAAGTATCATATTCAAATGCTCAAAAACAATTTCATATCTCAAAATGAATTAACATGACTACATGTTCTCCTCAACCATCTACAACAATTCTCCCAAATATACAACTCTGTTCCAAAATTTTAACCGACATATTGATTTCCAAAATCATAGCTTCTCAAGATCATCAATCCTGTCCCAACTCTGTCACCTCATACTGTAACGCATAATATTCTACTGAATCTCAAAGCATATCAACTTAGATCGGCAATAAGTCTCAATGCAATTCAAAAATCCAAATACTTACAGATCGTGAAGCCGACGAAGCCCCGTGATACTGGCACATGTCTCAACTCTAGAAAATACTCGACACAAATATTTTCAAAACACACATTTTGCAAAATTAGTTCAACTCGAGAACACAGCAAATCTCTTTCCAGAGAATCACGTTAACACCATTTGGAAAAGTTTACAACAACCCAGTACCACACTGGTAAATCACAAAACGCACATGCCCGAGTGAACAACAAAACCTAGGGCTCTAGTATTAGTCAATCGACAACTCGAATGACGCGACAAAACACGACCCAACTCGACCCGACTGCCCAGGTTTTCTCAACCTAAGCTCTGATACCATATTCTGTAACACCCCGAGAGCCATCCAGGAATATTACAGCACCGTGGGCGCCGAGATGGAACCCACAAGGCTAAAGGAAATTTTCGCAAAAATTTACAAATGCCCAAGCGGCTAACGACGGTACTATCTTTAAAATTCCCAAAGACTTAATAAAATCTGTTTATCAAAACCGTCGTAAAATATCATTTGAAACCACAAGGTCCGAAATGCCAAGACTCAACAGTTTAAAAAAAAACATACGTTAAGCTATCGCTTACACGTACAGATAAAATAGTTTAGAAAACGATTGCGAAAATAACTTAAGTTACCAGATACCAATAGGCCATTTAAAAATACTCACGCAGCGGAAAAAGACAAACAATTAAATATACTCTAGCAGTGGAATACAATAACTGATCAGAAAACTCAATACATAATCACAACGCCCTAGCCACTATCCTCCGGGAAGCTCATCTCTCCACGACCGCTACAAGCTTGATATTCCAAGAACCTAAAAATAAAGCCCATGTTGGAATATTTATTCCACATATTAATAATTAGTGTTTTGATGATTAAGTTGCTAAACAAAGCAAAACAATATGGAGGCGAAGCAAAACAACAAAGCAGATGAAGACGCAAAAAGCTGAACAAAATACATATTTAGCGCACGCAAGATCAGAAGGTTAGCGCATGCTAACAGGAGTTATCTACAGATCAGACGAGTTCAAAGTAACCTGAAGTGAAGTCACCTGATGAGGATAGCGCACGCTACACACTATAATATAATGCACGCTATCGAGCCCATATTACCGTTGTGAAGAGATTCAAACACAGAATGACGTATGTAGTGAAGTCAGCTTAGCGCATGCAACAAGTGATATTTAGCGCACGCTAAATATAAAGTTTGAATCAAGTCAATCAATCCGTTAGGAAGAATCTGATACAAGTCAAAAAGTATAAACGGATATATGACGCATGCAATGATGCAAGATTAGCGCACACTAAGGAAGAAGTATTAGCGCACGCTAACAGTCAGAGACAGTAGCCACTGGACTAAAACTGGAAGATGCTAACATACGTAACATGCAGTATATAATGTACGATAAGGCAATTTTACGCGATAGCGCACGCTAAGGAAGTTAGCCTAGCGCACACTAATATCAACTGGCAGTAACGGCTAGTTTGTGGAAGAAGGCTATAAATACCAAATGAGTTGGTATCAATCCACACAACAACATTGAGCAATTCATATACACTTGAGATATCATTGTAAACATTATAGTTGTTGTTCTTGAGCTTAAATTAGAATGATCGAGTGTTATACACAAAATCATACATGAGTGAGAAAAAGAAAAGATACGATTGGACTCGGTGTTATTAGGATCAAGGATCCGGCATTGTTAGAATCGCAATCGCTATCTTAGTGAGGTTTATGTAATACCGATAGAAAGCTAGAGTGGTTGGTTCCTTGTCCAATAGAAAAGGAAAACGGTTTAACTTGGACCTACAAAAAGACAAGTATGAGTGGTTTATCACGGACCAATAGAAGGCGTGATTGTAACGGTAATCCCTCGACCGATAGAGGAGTGGTGCAGAGGTTTTGATCTTTAACTTATAGAAAAAGATACATCGAGAGAGGACGTAGGCACGTTTGGCCGAACCTCTATAAATTCGTGTGTCATTTAATTTCCGCACATTTATTTTACGCTTCCGCAACACGGCGCGTATTCCGATCTTGCTCCAACAATTGGTCTCGGAGCGGTACCTCCAATACACGGATTAACATCCGAGGAGTCGATCCAAATGGCGTTTCAACTTGCTCCAGTCGAAGGCCTCACTCTTAACCGACCACTATTTTTTGATGGCTCAAACTTTATGACATGGAAGAAAAAGATGTCAATATTCATCCGAGCATATGACATCGAGCTTTGGAAGGTGATTTGTCTTGGTCCGAAAATTCCAACAAATTCCAACGGTACGCTTAAAACTTTCGAAGAATATGACGATTCCGATTGGAATAATGACCACTACAATTGTAAGGCAACTCAACTTCTTTATTGTTTCTTAAATCCGGAAGAACACAACCGGATATCATCGTGTGATAGTGCCAAAGAAATTTGGAAAATTCTTGAGGTAACACACGAAGGTACATCTCAAGTCAAGGAGACGAAGATAAACATGCTCCTTCACGAATACGAACTATATCAAATGAAGGACGACGAATCCATCACTATAATGCTCGACCGATTTTCGGTCATCACAAATGGATTATCATGTTTTGGGAAACCACTTTCGAGTAGTGAGAAAGTAAAGAAAATTCTCCGATCACTACCTCGAGAATGGGACGGTACGGTGACGGCTATAATGGAATCAAAAGATTTAAATACTCTTGATTTTAGTGCTCTCGTTGGCTCTCTTATCAACTACGAGATTGTCCTAAAATCTCGGAATGCCAAACCGAAGCCGAAGGAAAGATCTATAGTCATGAAGGCTAAGATGTCTAGAAAGGAAGAAATCCCGGTGGACGAAAGCGACGAAGAATCGGCATATTATGCCAAGAATATTAATAAGTTCCAACACTTATTAAACCGGAGAAAGAAGGACATCCAAGCGGGCGAATCTAAGAAATTCGACAACACCTGTCGATTATGTGGTAAACCAGGCCACTTTGCTAAGAATTGTCGGGTAAAACCCAAAGAGGTTTTAATTGCAACATGGAGTGACGAATATATAGATGAAGATTTTCTAAATCAAAATAATCTCACTCTCATGGCCCGGAGTTTATTCGACGATAGCGACGTCGAAAGCCAAGTAAGTAATTCTTACGATGAACTTTTTGAAGCTTTCGAGTTATTACATACCGATTATCAAAACGCTTTAAATGAGATTAAATCCCTTAAATCTAAATATAAATCTTTGGAAATTGAAAATTCCAAAATTCTTGAAAAGAAAAAAATTGTTGAAATCGATCATTCAAAATGTATTGAAAACGAGAATATTTTAAAAAATGATCTTGTTAAAGTTCAAACCGAGCTCAAAAATTTAACGAAGAAATTTTCGCTCGAAAACGAGAAATTTGAAAATATGCTCTCGGTTCAAAAATACACGTTAAATAAAGAGGGGTTAGGATTCAAACCACATTTTAAAAATGAATCCGTAAATTTCAAAATATCCCGGTGTGAAAAATATTTGAAAATCAGGCATCACATTTCTAACTGTAAAAGCCCAAGACGGACGACTAAAGTTAAGAAAATTGGGGTTCCTAAAGGAACAATTGTTTCAAATATCGTCTACGTCTCGAAAGAAAAACCGACTTTCGGTTGGATACCCAAAAATTAATTTTTGATACTTTACAAAGGGAGAGATAATATTTTCAGGAGGAGTTATACCATATTATTGCATATTTTTTATATTCATGCATATTTTTTATATATTCAAATTGGTATCCTCTATATTTTTTTACACTTTTTGCTGAATACAAAAAGGGGGAGAAAGAAGTTGAATCGGATAAAAGCATCATGAAAGATATGACGAGCAAAATAAAAAGTAAAAAGGAGGAGAAAATAATAAAAATCGAAGAAGTCGAAAAGGAGAAGAAAGCATACAAAAAGGGGGAGAAACGAAGGAGTTGAAAAATAAAAAATGAAGAAGTCGAAATGCAAAAAGCTGAAAAAGGATTGGAGAAACTAACGAAACGATCAAAGCCGAAAACTTTGAAACGTCCATATATATATTTTTATTTTACAGGTTTTATCCAATTCAAGGGTTGTTTTGTAATCATCAAAAAGGGGGACATTGTTGGAATATTTATTCCACATATTAATAAATAGTGTTTTGATGATTAAGTTGCTAAACAAAGCAAAACAATATCGAGGCGAAGCAAAACAACGAAGGAGACGAAGACGCAAAAAGTTAAACAAAATACATATTTAGCGCACGCAAGAGCAGAAGGTTAGCGCACGCTAACGGGAATTATCTGCAGATCAGACGAGTTCGAAGTAACCTGAAGTGAAGTCACCTGATGAGGATAGCACACGCTACACACTATAATATAACGCACGCTATCGAGCCGATATTACTGTTGTGAAGAGATTCAAACATAGAATGACGTATGCAGTGAAGTCAGCTTAGCGCACGCAACAAGTGATATTTAGCGCACGCTAAATATCAAGTTTGAATCAAGTCAATCAATCCGTTGGGAAGAATCTGATACAAGTCAAAAAGTATAAACGGATATATGATGCATGCAATGATGCAAGATTAGCGCACGCTAAGGAAGAAGTATTAGCACACGCTAACAGTCAGAGACAGTAGCCACTGGACTAAAACTGGAAGATGCTAACGTACGTAACATGCAGTACATAACGTACGGTAAGGCAATTATAAGCGATAGCGAATGCTAAGGAAGTCAGCCTAGCGCACGCTAATATCAACTGGCACTAACGGCTAGTTTGTGGAAGAAGGCTATAAATACCAAATGAGTTGGTATCAATCCACACAACATTGGCAATTCATATACACTTGAGATATCATTGTAAACATTATAGTTGTTGTTCTTGAGCTTAAATTAGAGTGATTGAGTGTTATACACAAAATCATACACGAGTGAGAAAAAGAAAAGATACAATTGGATTCGGTGTTATTAGGATCAAGAATCCGACAGTTTTAGAATCGCAATCGCTATCTTAGTGAGGTTATCTAGTACCGATAGAAAGCTAGAGTGGTTGATTCCTTGTCCAATAGAAAAGGAAAACGGTTTAACTTGGACCGATAAAAAGACAAGTATGAGTGGTTTATCACGGACCAATAGAAGACGTGATTGTAACGGTAATCCCTCGACCGATAGAAGAGAGGTGCAGAGGTTTTGATCTTTAACCTATAGAAAAAGATACATCGAGAGAGGACATAGGCACGTTTGGCCGAACCTCTATAAATCCGTGTGTCATTTAATTTCCGCACATTTATTTAACGCTTCCGCAACACGGCGCATATTCTGATCTTGCTCCAACAGCCCACGATGGGGTCAGCCATAATACTCAACAATGATAACCGTCACATCACATTAATAATTACATACCAATGAGAATACAAAATAATAATACGATCAATGTAATCTTATCGTCATAACTCTACCAAAGTTCACATCTCGCACAATACCCAAGGTTCTCAAAACATCATCATAACTCACTGTTACGAAATCTACTAACTCTGTCCAACCTAAATTTGTCGGGTAACATCATCACATCTCAACACGATAATCGATTGTCCATCAAAAGATAATTACCAAAGGAAATACGGAACATACCTCGAGATGCACAATACCACGACAATCATGTCAGTCTAATCCGAGATCAGATCAATATATCATACGGACATGGTCCTAACACAAGACCTATAAATGCATACTCATATGACAACGTCAATATGCCCAAACAATAACAACAATGTATACTCAATGGAAATCCCATGATCCAGCGCCCACAACATAGATCCCAAGATGATCCTACTAGATCAACACAAAGAGGATAATCAACAATATATATATACACAAAACAACACATGGTAAAACCAACGATGCGAATCCACACAATTCCATCAACACAACACAGGGTAATCCAATGATCCAGCGCCCTCAGCATAGATCCCATGATGATCCCGTCGGACCAACGCATGGTGGAAAATCCGTCCAATGATCCAGCGCCCTCAGCATAGATCCCAAGATGATCCCGTCGGACCAACACGAAGTGGACATCTGATCCAGCACCCTCAGCATAGATCACACGATCCCATCGGATCAACACAACATAAATAATACAATTATGCATACACATATGCAAATCAACATGTTCATCAACATGAACAACACATGACTCGATAACATGAACGACATTATGACAAAACAACTAGGACGACCTCATGTTCAACAACATGAAAGACAATATGCATGATCAACGTCATCAACACTAAACCGAGATCAAATTAAGATACTTGCCCTGAGTCCTTCGGGAGCAATATCGATGTCGAATCATCACCAACGATTATCCGCAATGCTCGGCGATCCAAATGTACCATGGACTACAGATACTCATATCCTCGTCTTTATCATAATGTATCCTCGATACCCAAAATACCAATAACCGAAATGAATCATATACATTATGATTTAACTCCCAAGATCAGAAAACAACATAAAATCCAAGTCTCTAGGGTTCATAATAATAATCATTGCTATATGCATCATAAACGAAATGAAACTGAAACCATTCATTAAATATTATAAACTGAGCAAGTAATTACTTGCCTAGATACCGATACAACGAAGCCGTTACCAATTCCATTGCCTTCGTCTACGAGCTCCTTGACTCCGACTAAAGCAATTTACGAACATCCTCGAACTCGACCACAACACACAGTTATAAACACCGATCAATAATCTCAACTTATTACGATAATCGATTAACACACATTCGATAATAATCAACAACCGATATACCAATCAACAAACTCAACAGTTCTACAATATCTCAGTTAAACATAAATCCAAACAACCCGAATCAATCAATCATGAACTCATAACCACGATACGTTTCCATAATCCGATAATCATATCAACGATCAACTCATATCGATAACAAGGATTACATAACATACTCTATTCAGAATTCATAAGAATTAACACGATTCCTCCTTGTTTATGATTATAAATTTCATAGTAGGACAATTCTATCGGCATAATCGGCAATCCGAACGACCCAAATAGTTCAATACCATTGAGAATCTTTTTATAAGATTAACTATAATCTTCCCTGATTCAAAACTGTTATCATGATTCGTATTTCGTCAAGAACATACGAATTCTAGCACTACAATCAACATAGCATTGGTTTTAATCCTCAAATCCATGATTATACTTAAAACCATTATGTATCCTATCATATTTTCCTCTTTGATGTGATAAATATACTGTTGTGCGGCGATTTATACGCCTCAATGGCGATCGGAATAATAGTCAGGAGCCAACCAAAGAAGAAAGACGCTGGGCAAGCGCCTAGCAGTCGACGTCTAAAGGCGATCGTCTATTGGCATCTGGCGATCGCCTCTAATGTCCGACCGGGGAAGACCGTCCCATGCCACGTGTGAATCCGACACCCGTAAAAGTCTGCGAAGATCGAAACTCGGGTGAAGACCCACGTGCAGATCCGCAAAAGGCACCGCAAGAGCAGGCCCTACTCCAGCCCATCAGCAGCTGTCAGTGATAAGAACAGCCTCACCTACCGACAGACCCGCCGAAAGGTCCTAGGTGGGACCTCCCAAGGCAGCAAGAATAGGCATCTGTCGCCTCCTCATTGGTTCGCGCATCTGGCTGCCAGCAGCAGCTGTGGACTTTAAGGAAATAGTCCCACGTGCTGGGACGATCGCCCGCCTTATTTAAATGCAGGAACGGCGATCGCCCGCGGTTGACAGGGACATCCCAGCAACCTTTTCTCCTATAAATAAAAGGCCTCCACGATTGACGAAAGGACAATGACAGTGAGAGTGATAACCCTAAAACGATTACATATAGCAAATAATACAGAGAACTCCTCAACTTTGTAACAAGAACTCACAGAGCTTCAACTCTGGTTCTTCCGGCAATCTTCAGCACTCGAGAGCTAAGATAACTAGGGTCTTTACACTCATTGTAATTGTACTCTAACATTAATATTTGTACTCACAAGTATTCATATTAATAACATCTCGCGAGAGCATTCAAGCCCGGGACTAACAATACCCGGTAAATATTGTGTTATTTACTTCCCCACGGACGTGCTCTCGCATTTTGTTTGTTACTCGTTCATTCCAGCATATCGTCTCTGGATAATATTTTGGGTAACAACAACTGGCGCTAGAGGAAGGGCATCTTAACCTTCATTTTTTATTCCGACCATCTCGAAGAACACTCACTGTTCTCCGGGGCATATACTTGAAGAAACACTCACTGTTCTTCAAAGAAAAACCTTCAGAATCATGACGTCGGCCACGACCTCGAAAAGAGCCACCCTACGATCTGCCGGACACCTTATTCCGGCCCAGGACGAGTCCCAACCTGCGGCAGAAGGCGACCGCGTCGACGCTAGACTCTCACTCTCGCCCCCGAGGGACGGCCCAGCCTCTCACTCGATCAGTTCCAAACCACGGAATAGATCAAGGAGGCCATGGCCATCCTAAGGGAGTGACGAAGAGCATACGACTCGCCCACCATTACTCCATCAGCCATCCGCCGTGCGGGCAAGTGGAAGCTCAAGGGGCTATATGTCGAGAAATCGTCAGAAAGCCCCGAGCCGCAGGAAAAGACGCTCGTAAGGCGGGATGATTCCGTCTTCAGCCGCCTAAGAAGTGATCCCTCATGGCGACCCGAGCATTAGGGCCCCAGCCGTGAGACGTCGGAGTCCGAATCCGTCACCTGGAGTTCGGCGTACCCAACTCCCAGAAGACAGGCCGGCCGACGGGCTCCCACTCGCCCAAGAATTTAGCTCGGTGGCAGAGACCTCGTCACCTACCACAGTGCCAGGAGATCGGTACATGATCGCCTCGGCTCCCGCTCCGAGAGCCAAACCGCGAGCAGTCAGGCTACGGCGATGGCCGCAATGCAGCGCCAGCTCGACGAAATGAAGGCGCTCATAGAAACTTGAGCAAGCGCCAAGAGATCGATCTCCGGACCAAGTGAGCCACTCGCGGTCTAGATCGAGCTTGCCCCCATGCAACCGAAGATTGCTCCTCCTCAAACACCTTTATATGAGGGGAGATCAGACCCTGAGACCCACTTGAGCAAGTTCCGGATCTATATGACCGGATGCGGGGTATCGGACGCGACGAAGTGCCTAATGTTCCCATTAACATTAGGCGATCTTGCCCATAGGTGGTACATCTCATTGCCACCGCGCTCAATCAACTGTTTTGAGAAACTAGCGAGCGACTTCACGTCGTATTTCGCCGCCAAAGTTGCTCGGCCAGAAGGCCCCCACCGCATGATGAAAATAAGGCAGGGGAAGGACGAGCCCGACGAAGACTACATCGTCCGGGTGGATGAAATAGTCCTCACTAGTGAGCCCATTAGCGATGAGCTCGCCCTCTACTTGGTCCTAGGGGGATTCTATGGCCATTCACCCATGTTCAGGCACCTCACGAAGGACATCCCCCCGACCTATGCGATCTTCCGCGTCAAGGCCGCCGACTTTCTGGCCAGGCAGAGGATGCTTACCCTTCGCTTAGGCGAGGGATCTACCATAGAAGGGAAGGCGCCATCTTCCAGCCCGAAGAAGGCGATCGCCCAACCCATAAAGGCGGTCGCAAAGCCGCCCGGTGAGTTCAAGGCCTTCGAGGATGTGGAATTTCACCTCCTCCGCAACCTCAATCTGTCTCCGACCCATATCTTCAACGCCATCAAGGGGAACGAGTGTCTTAGCAAGCCGAAGCCGATGAGGGACATCGGTCATCTGGACCGCAGCAAATTTTGTGCCTACCACAAAAGTACCGGCCACAACACCAGCCAGTGCCGCGACCTCCTCAGACAACTCTGGAGATTGTTCGAGGAAGGCAAGCTGGACAATTTGGTGACCAAGCCATAACCCCAGGCGAAAAGGACCGGGGGGCGCGATCGCCGATAGAACGAAGAAATTCCGCCCAATCCGATCGCCAGGATCGAGCAAAACGAGCCGGAGTACTCGGACGAATCAATCCCTCCGATCAACCCCGGTGTCCGGATCAATATGCTTCAGTCGGGAGGTGGAAACCTCGGAGGCCTTTCCCCAGTTTCCACCATATCAAATAGAAAGCGGAAGGCCGAGCTGAGGGCGTTCGCCGGAGTCCATGTCGTGGTGCCCCCAGATCCGACCATCTCCAGAGACGCGTTCATCACCTTTTCCAACAAGGATAGGGAGGGAGTGCAGTGACCCAAAGAGGATGCATTGGTAATCTCTGCATGTATCCTTGGGAAAATGGTCAACCACGTGCTGGTTGACAATGAGAGCTTTTGCAACATCATATTCAAATCTGCTCTGGACCAGCTCGATAACCTAACCAAGTTCATCAAGACATTTGATACCGTGTTTCAAGGGTTCGGAAACAACACGGTTCAAGCCTATGGAAGGATCAAGCTCTCTGTCGAGCTAATATGCTGTTACGATCCCAAGGTTAGGATCACTAGGAACCTCAATTTTGTAATCATAGATAGGCCTAGCATCTATAATAGGTTCCTAGGTCGCCTATTTCTAGAAACCTTCGAGGCGGTCGCCTCTTCTTTCTTTTACTGTATCAAGTTCCCCACTACCGATGGGATGGTCGGTACTGTAGAAGGAGACCAGCTAATGGCAAATAAATGTTTGAATTAATCCTGCGTCGTAACTTCCCCTTTAAACGTTTCCCGTGCTATTTATAACATTGAGGCGATCGACATTCAACCAATGGAGATCGACGAGCCAAGCACCTCATACCAACCCGACTCAGAAGACGGCATCTCGCAACAATTGTCGGACGACATCGAGCCAAGGATCGGTTTCGAGCCAAGCCTCGACATTGATCCAAGGATCGAGTCCGGCAATCATTCCAAATGAGAAGCGACCGTCCCCATTGAAGAGTTGGAAAGTATAACAATCGATCCGGCTCGCCCGGAGCGAGAAGTGCAGATCGGCTCAAGCATCGATCTCGAGTTAAAAGATGATCTGATCAGTTTACTATGTAAGAACATCAGAATCTTTGCCTGGTCGCATCAAGATATGGTCGGAGAGGAAGCATGTTCACCAGAAATGTAGGAAATTCGGTCCTAAGAAGTACGCTGTGCTCGACGCAGAAGTCAAAAAGCTACTCAACAACAAACTGATCAGAGTAGCTACCGACGAGCCACAATGGCTAGCCAACGCGGTGCTCGTCAAAAAGGCGAGCAACTCCTGGAGGTTATGCATCGATTTCACCGACCTCAACGCGGCTTGTCCGAAAGACCACTTCCCAATGCGTCATATTGACCACCTGGTCGATAGCACGGCACGTTGCGAAATGATGTCGTTTATGGATGCCTTCGCTGGGTACCATCAGATCTCAATGGCGGAGAAAGACGTAAAAGACACATCATTCCACATGGAAAAAGACGTGTACTTTTGGGTCCGAATGCCGTTCGGACTGAAAAACGCGGGGGCGACCTACCAACGGCTAGTCAACGGGATGTTCGCCGATCAGATCGGTAAGACCATGGAGGTTTACATTGACAACATCGTGGTCAAGAGCCTCAAAAAGGAAGATCACCTCAAAGACCTTGACGAGACGTTCGCCATCCTCGAGAAATTTAACATGAAACTGAACCCTAAGAAATGCAACTTCGGGGTAAGCTCCGGAAAGTTCCTGGGGCACATCATGAGCCAAAGGGGGATCGAAGCAAACCCCACCAAGATCCAGGCGATCCTCAACACGCGGGAGCCACGGAATGTCAAACAGGTGCAACGTCTCACGGGTTGTCTAGCAGCCCTTAACCGTTTCATTTCTCGGCTCGGAGACAAAAGCAAGCCATTCTTCGCCACCATAAAGAATAACAAATTTGCATGGACGAAGGAAAGTCAAATGGCGTTCACCAAAATAAAGGAGTATCTATCTAATCCCCAAATTTTGGCGAAGCCAATCCCCGGCGAAAAGCTATTCCTCTACCTGGCGGCCTCGGAGGTCGCGCTGAGCGCTGTATTAGTGCGAGCAGACGGGCAAGCCCACTTGCCGATATACTTCGTTAGTCAAGCGCTCCATGACGCGGAAACGCGTTACACGCCTCTGGAGAAGATCACCTACGCATTAGTCATAAGTGTTCGCAAGCTGAGGGCTTACTTCTTCGAACACCAAGTGGAGGTTCTGACGACTCCCCCCCCCCCCAAGGCAAGTTTTGCACCGACCAGACACCAACGGGTGACTCCTCAAGTGGTCACTGGAGATCGCCCAATACGGTGTCACGTACGCTCCTCGCACGACGATCAAAGGCCAAGCTCTGGCGGATTTCGTGGTGGAACTAACGTTCCCGCCCAGTCCGACCCAGATCGACCGTCCTGCCTCGAAATTGTACGTAGATGGCTCGGCGACCATCTTGCGAGCAGGGGCAGGGATTGTCCTCATCAGCCCCGACGGCCAAAGTTTCACAAATGCTGTGTGTTTCGGGTTCCGTGCGACCAACAATGAAGCCGAGTACGATGCCTTGGCAGGCGGGCTCGATCTAGCACTCGCCCTGGACGTTCGTCGCCTCCACATCTTCATGGACTCCCTCTTGGTCGTGAACCAAGTCAAGGGGTAATATGAGGCGCGTGGCGAACAGATGATCAAATATCAAGAATTGGTCGCCGAAATGTGCACAAAGTTTGAAGAAGTACTGATCGAACAAGTCCCGAGAGAGCACAACTCCCAGGCCGATGTCCTATCCAAACTCGCATCGTCAGATGGGGCGGCAGACTTCTCTAAC
Organism: Orobanche coerulescens; assembly: GCA_033398695.1. Taxonomy (NCBI): domain Eukaryota; kingdom Viridiplantae; phylum Streptophyta; class Magnoliopsida; order Lamiales; family Orobanchaceae; genus Orobanche; species Orobanche coerulescens. Next base: position 141,156,219 of record CM065810.1, on the reverse strand, counting down.
ATCCAAATCACGAAGTCAGCGAAATCGGCGATCAACATAGGCCTGGTCACCATAGTTGCCATCGCCGAAGAGAACTGGATGACTCCGTTCATTAAATACTTGAAGGATGGAATGGTCCCCGCAGATCGGATCAAAGCTCACCAGCTTCAGCTCCGAGAAACCAGATACACCCTATTGGATGACCGGCTTTACAAGCGAGCTTTCAGCCTTCCTCTCCTCAAGTGCATTACGCCGGAGGAAGGCCAACTTGTTTTCGCCGAAATCCATGACGGGATCTGTGGAAATCACGCTCGAGGGCGAGTTCTCATCCACAAGATGACCAGCCAAGGCTTTTTATGGCCTACCCTACAAAAATACGTGATTGCCTACGCCCGATCTTGTCACAGGTGTCAAGTAATGGGCCCGAACATCAAGCTCTGTCCCGAGCTGCTCACTTCTATGTACAGTCCGTGGCCGTTCGCCCAATGGGGCATCGACCTCATCGGTCCTTTGCCGACGGCGCCAGAAGGATGTAAATTCGCCATCGTGGGGTCGATTATTTCACAAAATGGGCTGAGGCCGAACCACTCAACAACATCAGCCAAGAACAAGTAATCAAGTTCATTTGGAAGAACATCATATGCCGGTTCGGTCTACCTCAGGCTATCATCTCCGACAACGGAAAGCAATTCGACGGTTTAGAAGTTATGCAATTCTGCGAGAAATGGGGAATTAAAAAGCTGTTCTCGGCCCCTTACCACCATCAGACGAACGGGGAGGTAGAGGCTGTAAACAAGATTCTCAAACACACGATCAAAGCAAGACTCGAATTCAAACAAGGACGATGGGCGAGCGAGCTCCCGGATGTTTTGTGGTCCTACCGAATGACGACCCGAAATTCAACCGGCGAAACCCCATTCGCCCTCGCCTTCAGAACAGAAGCAGTGATCCCTTCAGATATCGCCGTCTTCAGCCATCGAACTGAACAAGAAATGACGACGGATAATGATGTAGCTCGACGGATCGACTTGGATATGCTCGAGGAGCGATGACTGACCTCGAAAATGAAGAACACAATCCACAAAAGGAAAACCGAAAAATTCTTCAATTCGAAGGTCAAGGAAAGGCGATTCCAAGTAGGCGACCTAGTCCTCAAAAAGGTCCAGACTCACACGTGAGTATTTGGCCCGAATTGGGAGGGCCCCTTCAGGATATCCAAATGGCTGACTAAAGGAGCCTACGAGCTCCAATACCCAGATGGCATTCCGGACCAATATCCCTGGAACACCATTCATTTGAAGAAATAGTATCAATAAAAACTCTGTATTCGGTTACCCAATGTACAAAGAGCTTAACCAGATTTTCTGATCCCCTCTAAATGATTCGCCTCGACAAAACAAACAAATAAAAAGAGGACAACTCGCTCGCCCTCCAAGAGTTCGTCATCTAACCTGATGGATCTAGGAAAGCGATCGCTCCCCCCCATCGAGGATCGTCATCTAACATGTCGATTCGAGGTAGAAAAGTGCAGCCATGGTTCTGGGAGTAGATGGAACCGATAGCCCGTCCATGCAAGGTTCCTTTGTGCAGAGATTGCCCGCCCTTTCGTTTAAATATGAGGCGGACATAGCCGAAGGACCCTCCAAAACAAATCAGTGGACACGCTCGCCCGTCCTCAGATCCATCATCTAACCTGATGGACCTAGGCAAGCGATCGCGTCCTTTCCCCCGTCACAACGTATGCCCTCTTAGGCAGAAAAGTGCTAACAAGCCACGGTAGCGAAGTCGATTTATCCGACAGTATCCCGTGCAAGGACTCCTCCAAGCACAGACCGTCCGCCCCATTGCTACTTTGCGAGGCAAAATGTAGCCTACGGAGGACCCTTACAATTAAGTGAGTCGCGAGAAGTTAACCATCAGACGGAATGTCACTCGCGCACAAGATATAGTCATCGAGGTCGGTTCCATCGAACCCCACGACTATGCGAAGTCTGTCCAGGAGAGGACGTTCGGCCTCCATCGAGGAATCAACAAAATTGAAGATCGCAAGAACTAAACTAAAGATAGCTCACTAAACGAATTCTTTTCGTTCCCTTACTTTCACCAAGTAAACAAAAACAAGGGGCAAAACGGAGCCATACATGAGATCAGGAGGACGGAACCACATACAATCGGCTTTGTTCAAACACACATATGACGATCGGTTTTGTTCAGAAATTTGCAAGTAAGAATTTTAAGTATGCCAATACATTCGGAGCTATACATACAACGAAAACTCCTCAAACACTTGTGTAAAGTCAGTTGCGAAAGATTCAGACAGACGATCGTACAAAACAAGGAATCAGATGCAATTATGCAATCATATGCGAAACATTCAGACAGACGATCGTACAAATAAGGAATCAGATGCAAATATGTATTTTATTTCATTCAAGTCATTTGTACATACGCCCGAAGGCAAAACACAATGAAACTGAAAAATTACAAGGGAAAAACAAAATGAAAGCGGTCTGACTCAGGCCGCCCCCGCCTGGCCTTCGTTACCAGCAGCTGGATCGGCGTGCGCTTCCTCACCGGCTTCCGGATGAACGAGTTTGTCCGGCGACGGATACCATCTCAGGTTGATTCCGAGGTCGGCGAGGTCAAGGATCGGCACAAAAAATGCCGGCTGCAGGGGATGCTCAAGCACGTAGGATTTGAAGTTATCGATCAGAGGTCCGACCTCGAGCCCACACTTCTTGGCAGCGCGGATGGCGTCAACTTAAGCCATGTAATAGGCAAACTCGCCGACATACTCCACGTTGAGGAAGGGATCGGCCTCAGTCGCCTCCAACTTCTCCTCCAGCCCCGCGATGGTTTTGTCCGCATCCTGGAGCTCGACAACCTTGGCGGCCAACTCCCCCTTCGACGAATCCAACTCGCCGTTCAACCGATCCACGACCGTCTTCAGCCCGGTCGCCTCCTCCTGCGAGGCCGCATGCAACCGACAGGCCTCCATCATCTGATCGCGCATCCGATCAGTCGTCGCCTGGGCCCGGTCGAGCTCCTACCTCATCCGGTCGAGATCCGGTTTAGCTCGCTTGGCCGTCTCAGCATACTCCTTCTTCATCGTCGCAATCCTATCGACTAACTCAGCGTTCCGGCTCCGAGCAGCCTCGAGGTTCGAATGGAGACGGGCAGTGGAGGGCCGCCCCTCATAATCCTTTACAGCTTGAGCGGCCATCGTCGCCGCTTAGAGGGTCAGGGCATGAGTCGCCTGCATTGCGTCTCTGGACCGCTGGCACACGATCGCATCCAGGTCGGTCGTCTAAGCCTTCGGTAGGGAGGAGATAGCCCGGGAGACATAGTGAGGGACGTCGCTAGGCTCGCGGGGAGACCTGCTCGCGAGGAAGTCCAACACCATCGGCGAGCAGTTAGGGTCGGCAAGGCGGACCCTATAACAAGAACAAAGGAGTTAGTATGCACCCTACACAAGTGACTTAACTCAACAAGATCAACCAAACTTACCTTTCGACCTTCTCGGGGTCGCGGCCGAAATAAGGCTTGCCCCGCGGAGTCTGGGCGTCGGCGGTCGCCATGGCCTGTAGGAAGGCCGATGAGGGCGTAGGCCCCTCCGCCATTGGAACAGCAGAAATAGGGGGCGCGGCGACCGGCGGCACCACTACGGACGCCTCAGCAGCAACAATTGGCAAGGGCTCCTCCGGCCTCCACCTCTTGCGGTTGCGCTGAAGCTGCTCCTCTTCCCGAGCCTCCGGCTCGATGATCGGCACCATGAGAGGTCTCACCTTGGGAATAGGACGGGTCGGCGTTGCAGGGGCACGGCCCGCCTTCTTCCCTTGACGGAGACGATTCATCAGGCCGAGGTTCGACATAGCAATCTCTCTCAGCGGCTCGGAGTAGCGGGGGAAGTAGATCTCTATCAAAGAAGACATTCAACCAGGTTAGACATCTCTTTCAATCAAAGGCGATCGTCAAGCAGAAAGGAGATCATAAACATTTGTACCTGGGACCTTCAAGTGGCGGGGAAAGCGAAACAACCGAGCGCCCAACCAATGAGCTTCGCTGTTGATCACGCGAGCGTCGATGTAATTATCCGGTAGACCGCAGATTCGCTCCCAGACGATCAAAAAGTCAAATGGAAGGTCGTCGGCTGCTGGAACAAGGGAGCCTGCAAAAAGAAAAACAAATTAGATCAGTTCAAGGTGTATCCGAACAAAGGGAGAGTTAAAACCCTTACTCGTATTCCTCTACCGAAAGTCGGTGGGGATATCCAACTCATCCTCGGGTTTATCGCTCGCCGACGACTTCCATGCTCCGCCAACCCAACACCATTTTGTCAGGTCGCCCCGGACCTTGTTCGGCACCCCAAGGACCACCCTGCCCATGCGACCCTGAATTTGGTAGCCGCCAACTGAGCCCTTATGCGCCGTCAGCTTGAAGAGGTAGTTCATTTCCAGCGCAGAAGGAAGACGGAACAGCCGGTGACCGCCAAAAAGAGTCAAAGTACTAACGATCTGCAACCAGGCGTTCGGCGTCAGTTGGAGCGGCGCCACATTGCAGGCGGTCAACAGGTATGACACGGTGAACGGCAATGGGAACCGCAATCCGGCCCCCATGATTAACTCATTAACGGCGACCATACCCTCGGGAGGTTGGTCGGCGCGCTTATTCTCGACGGGCACATACAGTGAGACATCGGAGGGAACATGGAACTCCGCCCTCCAACGACTCAAGTCCTTCTTAGTCGCCGAACTCCAGATCTGACTGAGGGTCCACGGGGAGCGGTCCGCGGCCCGAAATGACGTCCGCTTTATGGATTCATAGGGTGGGCGACCGAGTATGCGCGAAAATCAAATTGAGGACGTGGTCCGGCCAGCCTCTCCATAAGCTTGGCAAATTCCAAAAAGGCCCGAACGAACACACTGTTTTGCTCCTAATACAGTCTCACCACCTCATCCTCGTCACCGGCGAGCGCTTCTGCTCCCCCGCCGCCGACCTCGCCGCGTCAGCCTCGTTGAAAAGCTTTTCAACCTCCGCGGGTGCAATCCCCGCGCGAATGGCCTCGACGGCCGTCTCCACGAGAAAATCCGCAGAGGTTTCATCCCTGGCAGTCGAAGTCGCGACGGCGGAAGTGCTACCCGCCTCGTACACGGTGGATCCTCCTCCAGACATGTTCAAAGATAAAGGGGTGAGAAAAGTTTTTGTTCTTACCTAGAGAGAACGTCGATTGGCGCACGAAGCTTCAAGAAATTTCAGCTAAGTCTTCTTCTAAAGGCAAGAGCGCATAAAGATCTAACCCCAGTAGCCCTATCCCCTTTTATAGGCGAGAGCAGGGACTTTTGGGCAAATAAGCGGAATCTCGAGGGCTGAAGTGCAACTGTCGGGTGAGCCGCGTTTAATGCAGCCATCGAAACCCGTGTACGCATTGTTTCGAGGGCACGCCAGACGACAAGTCTGACAAAAACCGTCAGACTCCCCCAACGAGAGCGCGACGCGTGTCCCAGTGACGTTTCAAAGCCCGACTCCACTTCCCGCTCTTTCCAGCATCCAAGGAGATCGTCCAAATTCAAAAGCCGTTCGTCCGGGAGACGATCATCCGTTTCATAAGTAGATGATTCGCTCGTCTAAAACAAGCGATCGCCAGCAGTGCCACCTCACCCCACGTCTTCAACATCAGAGAGAGCTGGGGGTCAATTGTTGTACGGTGATTTATACGCCTCAATGGCGATCGGCATAATGGTCAGCAGCCAACCAAAGAAGACAGACGTTGGGCAAGCGCCTAGCGGTCGACGTCTAAAGGCGATCGTCTATTGGCATCTGGCGATCGCCTCTAATGTCCGATCGGGGACAACCGTCCCATGCCACGTGTGAATCCGACACCCGTCAAAGTCTGCGAAGACCGAATCTCGGGTTTAGACCCACGTGCAGATCCGTAAAAGGCGCCGCAAGAGCAGGCCCTACTCCAGCCCATCAGCAACTTTCAATGATAAGGACGGCCTCACCTACCGACAGACCCACCGATAGATCCTAGGTGGGACCTCCCAAGGCAGCGAGAAGAGGCACCTGTCGCCTCCTCATTGGTTCACGCATCGGGCTACCAGCAGCAGTTGCGGACTTTAAGGAAACAGTCCCCACGTGCTGGGACGATCGCCCGCCTTATTTAAATGCAGGAACGGCGATCGCCCGTGGTTGACAGGGACATCCCAGCAACCTTTTCCCCTATAAATAAAAGGCCTCCACGATTGGCGAAAGGACAGTGACAGTGAGAGTGATAACGTTAACACGATTACACATAGCAAATAATACAGAGAACTCCTCACCTTTGTAACAAGAACTCACAGAGCTTCAACTTTGGTTTTTCCGGCAATCTTCAGCACTCGAGAGCTAAGATAACTAGGATCTTTACACTCATTGTAATTGTACTCTAACATTAATATTTGTACTAACAAGTATTCATATTAATAACATCTCGCGAGAGCATTCAAGCCCGGGACTAATAACCCTGGAAAATCTTGTGTTATTTACTTCCCCACGGACGTGCTCTCGCATTTTGTTTATTACTCGTTCATTCCAGCATATCGTCTCCGGATAATATTTTGGGTAACAACAACTGGCGCTTGAAGAAGGGCATCTTAACCTTCATTTTTTATTCCGACCATCTCGAAGAACACTCACTGTTCTCCGGGGCATATACTTGAAGAAACACTCACTGTTCTTCAAAGAAAAACCTTCAGAATCATAACGTCGGCCACGAACTCAAAAAGAGCCACCCTACGATCTGCTGGACACCTTATTCCGGCCCAGGTCGAGTCCCAACCTGCGGCGGAAGGCGACCGTGGCGACGCTAGACTCTCACTCCCGCCCCCGAGGGACGGCCCCAGCCTCTCACTCGATCAGTTCCAAACTGCGGAACATATCAAGGAGGCCATGGCCATCCTAAGGGAGTAGGGATGTCAACTTTATCCATACCCGATCCTACCCATCGGATAAACCCGAAATCGGGTCGGGTATCGGCCGAACCCGAAATTTTATGGTCGAGTATGGGTATAGTATATTACCCGACCCGATTACCCGACCCGATTACCCGACCCGCGTGCCCATTTGAATTATAAAAATATATTATTAGTATATATTATAAATAAATATTATGTTGTATTATAAATTATATACATTATAATATAAAATATTATATTTTAAATATTTATTATACTAAATTGAATTTATTAATTACATTATATGTATATATGATATATATTAAAAATATTTATATTCTTAAATATAGGGTATACGGGTACCCGAATACGCACTGGGTACCTGATGACCCGATGGGCAATACCCGAACCCGATCCGAATCAAATAGGGTAGGGTATGGAGGAGGCATATCCGTACTCTACCCGACCCATTGACATCCCTATAAGGGAGCGACGGAGAGCATGCGACTCGCCCACCATTACTCCATCAGCCATCCGTCGTGCGGGCAAACGGAAGCTCAAGGGGCTATATGTCGAGAAATCGTCAGAAAGCCCCGAGCCGCAGGAAAATGCGCTCGTAAGGCGGGACGATTCCGTCTTCAGCCGCATAGGAAGTGATCCCTCATGGCAACCCGGGCATTCAGGCCCCAGCCGTGAGACGTCAGAGTCCGAATCCGTCACCAGGAGTTCAGCGTACCCAACTCCCAGAAGACAGGCCGGCCGACGGGCTCCCAATCGCCCAAGAATTGAGCTCGGCGGCGGAGACCTCGTCACCTACCACGGGGCTAGGAGATCGGTACATGATCGCCTCGGCTCCCGCTCTGAGAGCCAAACCGCGAGCAGTCAGGCTACGGCGATGGCCGCAATGCAGCGCCAGCTCGACGAAATGAAGGCGCTCATGGAAACTGGAGCAGGCGCCAAGAGATCGATCGCCGGACCAAGTGAGCCGCTCGCGGTCCAGATCGAGTTTGCCCCCGTGCAACTGAAGATCGCTCCTCCTCAAACACCTTTAATGAGGGGAGATCAGACCCTGAGACCCACTTGAGCAAGTTCCGGATCTATATGACCGGATGCGGGGTATCGGACGCGACGAAGTGCCGAATGTTCCCATTAACATTGGGCGATCTTGCCCATAGGTGGTACATCTCATTGCCACCGCGCTCAATCAAATGTTTTGAGAAACTGGCGAACGACATCACGTCGTATTTCGCCGCCAAAGTTACTCGGCCAGAAGGCCCCCACCGCATGATGAAAATCAGACAGGGGAAGGACGAGCCCGACGAAGACTACATCGTCCGGGGGAATGAAATAGTCCTCACTACGTAATGGTTGAAATGGAGAAAGAAATGGTTTTTCTCTCGTGAAGAAATGAGGAACCGATCCTTATTTTACAAACTGCATCGCTCATTACGTACGTTATCACTCAACATTAACGTACGTAATGCTCCCTAGCGTATGCTACACGTCCAACATAGCGTACGTAACATCATTCCAGAACTCACTGACTTGTTTTGTTCACTCGTTTATGTACGTAACACTTCCTTCATAGCGTACGTAACACGTGCGTTGACTTGCTACAGCAAATCTCCACTTAACGTACGTAATGCACTACTCATAGTGTTATCTAGGAGTTGGCTCGCCCATGCACGTTCTTTGCCTAAAGCTGCCGACCACGGGACCCACCTATCGGCCATAGCCTGATCCGTCGATATGAACTTTACGTATGTTAACATGTCCGCTTAACGTACGTAATAGCTGTACACCTTACGTACGTTAACTGTCCTTCTTAACGTACGAAATCCCTGTGCATTAGCGTACGCTAAGTATACATCGTAGCGTGCGCTAATGTAGCTGTACTTAGTCATTTTCAGCTATTCTTGTCCAACGTCTCAACATACTAGATACGTATACACGACGCACTATGTCCCTTAATGCAATTGTCGACCAAGTACTACAATTATACCAATACAAATGTCTCAGTCCTTCATTTATTCTATCCATACTGTACAGATTCCACGTTGTACAACATAACTCGGATAAAATAACATTAAACAACAGTAGTAGAAATTCCGGATATTACAAGTATAACTCTGCAATATTTAAAATTACATTTCAATTGAAATTATATGTGGAGAATATCACCGATAAAGACATGTTGGAGAAAACATATTCCACTTTCCATGCCAATAATATGCTTTTACAGCAGTAATATCGTGAACGTGGATTTACAAAATATTCTGAGCTGATTTCTGTGTTGTTCTTGCTGAACAAAACAATGAACTTTGATGAAAAATCATCAAGCACGTCCAATGGGTTCAATACCATTTCCTGTCATGAATGTTGTGACTGGTAATGAATATGGACGTGCGCGTGGATATGGACGTGGACGTAGACGTGCCCGTGGTTGTGGCCATGGTTTTGGGCATGGTCGAGGCCGTAATCAACAAAACCTCTCCAACTTTAAAAGAAAGCCTCACCACCATAAGTGTACAAAAAATGAGGAGAAATCCGAGGGAAGTACGATGGTTAAAAGGGTGAAAGTATTTGTAGTCATTGTGGAATGAAAGGTCATTGGAGACGTACATGTCGTACCTCCAAGCATCTTGTTGACCTTTATCAAGCTTCTTTGAAGAATGTTGAAACTAATTTCACCGAACAAAATGATCCCTTGGGTATTGCCCATATTGAAGCACACTTTGGTGGTGGAGATCCAGTTGATCCTTCAGGCATCACCCATATGGAAGTTGGTAATTTTTTTGAAGATGGGAATGAAGAGATGGCCAAATCTCGTGATGACAATAATTAGGCCATATATTAAAACTTTACTTTGTTTATTGAATATTTATGTTTGAACTCTATAATGATTGGCTTTACTCTATGCATTCTACGTAATTTCTTTTTATCATGAATAAGAAGTTTTGAATATTATTCTAATCTTCATTTATATTTATTTTGTGAAGAAATATGGCCAGTAAACTCTCATTATACACTATGAAAGATGAGGAATCATTGTTTCTGGCGGATAGTGCAACAACACATACAATTTTAAAAAATAAAGAATATTTTCCGCATCTCATATTAACTAAAGCTAATGTAAATACAATATCGGGTGCATCAGATCTTATTGAAGGCTTCAGAAGAGCAAATATAGTGTTACCTAATGGTTAGACCTGGCAAAATAGGCTCAGGCCCGCAGGCCGGGCCAGCCTGCCCGTTTTTGGGCGGGCATCGAGCTTCATATTTTTGGCTCAAAAAAAATCGGGCCTTTTTGGCCCGGCCCAGATTTGGCCCGCCCGTTGAGGCCCGGCCCGTGGGCGGCCCGTCAGGCCCATTTTTTTTTATGTTATATGTAATTATAATATTCAAAAAGAAACCTTTTGAGTTTCAAAGGTATACGCCACAATGGCTATCATATTGAGACAACAAATGAAAATGATGATGAATATCTATGGATCACGTCTATTGTCTCTGGGAGGAAACAAATGATTGAAAAACTCCCGTCATATGAATCTGGATTATATTATACCTTTATTAATCCAGTGGAGACACACATGGTGATGAACCAAAAATCAACAGACCCAACAAACTTTCTTGCATGGCATGATCGTTTAGGTTATCCTGGGTCTACAATGATGCGAAGAATAATAGAAAATTCTAGTGGACATCCTTTAAAGAAAAAGATTGTTCCATTGTCCAAAGGTTTTACTTGTGTTGCTTGCTTTCAAGGAAAATTAATAACAAAGCCTTCGCATGTGATGTTGGGACATTTTGTTGCATACATGTATTAATAGTGTTTTGATGATTAAAGTTGGTAAACAAAGCAAAACAACAAAAAGACGAAGCAAAGCATCGAAGGAAATGAAGTGCAAAAAGCTGGATTTATGCAAGCTTAACGTACGTAAAATTTGCTATATAGCGTACGTAATTCATGGAGATTAACGTACGTAATAGAGGATGGCTAACGTACGTAATGTGATGTTTGTGAATTCAAACAAGAAGAACGTTGGACGAGTCAAAGTCAGAAAGGCGGCAATGGATATATGACGTCAGCAATGACATATCCTTAACGTACGTAATGGGTGATTGATTAACGTACGTAATGATCGAATCAGATGCTACTGGACTGAAACTGGGTGATGTTAACGTACATAACATGTATATGTTAACGTACGTAAAAGAACTTACGTACGTAACAGGAGTGATATAGCGTACGTAATGCAGTATGAAGAGGCAACGGCTAGTAAGACTCCAATGTCTATAAATACCATTCCTATGGTATTGTTTCTCCACAACAACTTCAAGCATTCAAGTCATTGATCTGATATTCATATACATTCTATTGTTGTTGTAATATTGAGCATATATTATTAGTTTGAGTGTTTATACATTCAACACATACACGAGAGGTAAAAGAAAAGATACGATTGGATTCGGTGTTATTAGGATCAAGGATCCGGCATTGTTAGAATCGCAATTGATATCTTTGTTAGGTTTATCTAGTACCGATAGAAAGCTAGAGTGCTTGATTCCTTATCCAATAGAAAAGGAAAATGGTTTAACTTGGACCGACATAAAGACAAGTACAAGCAGTAATATCTCGACCGATAGAAGAGAGATTGAACGGTTTACTCGGACCGATAGAAGACGAGCTTGTAACGGTTATCCCTCGACCGATAGAAGAGAGGTGCAGAGGTTTATATCTTCAACCTATAGAAAAATATACCGAGAGAGGACGTAGGCTTGGTTATAGTTGAACCTCTATAAATCCTTGTTTCGTTTATTTCCGCATTTTATATTTACGCTTCCGCACAATGGCGCAAATACCGATTTTGCATCAACAATTGGTATCGGAGCGGTACCTCCAATAAGCGGCTTAACATCCAAGGAGAAGATCCAAATGGCATTCCAATTTGCTTCAGTCGAAGGTCTTGCTCTAAATCGATCACCATTTTTTGATGGCTCGTACTTTATGACATGGAAGAAAAAGATGTCAATATTCATCCGAGCATATGACATCGAGCTTTGGAAGGTGATATGCCTTGGTACAAAAATTCCTCTCAAATCCGACGGTACGCTTAAATCTTTCGAAGAATATGACGACGCGGATTGCAAAAACGACCATTATAATTACAAAGCTACGCAATTATTGTATTGTGCATTAAATCCGGAAGAACACAACCGGATATGATCGTGTGATAGTGCCAAAGAAATTTGGAAAATGCTTGAGGTAATAAACGAAGGTACGTCTCAAGTCAAGGAGACGAAGATAAACATGCTCCTTCACGATTATGAATTATTCCAAATGAAGGATGATGAATCCATCACTATAATGCTCGACCGATTCTCGGTCATCACAAATGGATTAGCATGTTTTGGAAAACCACTTTCGAGTAGTGAGAAAGTAAAGAAAATTCTCCGATCACTATCTCGAGAATGGGACGGTACAGTGACGACAATAATGAAATCTAAAGATTTAAATAATATTGATTTTAGTGCTCTCATTGGTTCTCTTATAAACTACGAGATTGTCCTAAAATCTCGGAATGCCAAACCGAAGCCGAAAGAAAGATCGATAGCCTTGAAGGCTAAGATGTCAAAAAGAGAAATCCCGATGGACGAAAGCGACGAAGAATCGGCATACTATGCCAAGAATATTAATAAGTTTCAAACCTTATTAAACTGGAGAAAGAAAGACATCTCGGGCGAATCTAAGAAATTCGACAACAATTGTCGATTATGTGGTAAACCAGACCACTTTGCAAAGAATTGCCGAGCTAAACCCAAGAAGGAGGTTCTCGTTGCAACATGGAGAGATGAAGATGACGATGGTGATTTTATCAATCAAAATAATCTCGCTCTTATGGCACGAAGTTCATTCGACAATAGCGACGTCGAAAGCCAAGTAAGTAATTCTTACGACGAACTTTTTGAAGCATTTGAATTATTGTATACGGATTATCAAAATGCTTTATCCGAAATTAAATCCCTTCAATTTAAAAATAAATCATTGGAAATTGAAAATTCTAAAATTCTGGAAAAGGGAAAGTTTATCGAGATCGATCATTCAAAATGCATTGAAAATGAAAATATTTTAAAGGATGATCTTGTTAAAATGCAAACCGAGCTCAAAAATTTAACGAAGAAATTTTCCCTCGGAAATGAGAAATTTGAAAATATGCTCTCGGTTCAAAAGTTTACCTTAAATAAACAGGGGTTGGGATTCAAACCTCGTTCTAAAAACAATTCCTTAAATTTTATGATACCCCATTGCGAAAAATGTTTGAAAATCGGGCACCATATTTCAAACTATAAAAGCCCAAGACGGACGATTAAAGTTAAGAAAATTTGGATTCCTAAAGGAACCACCATCCCAAGCATCGTTCACGTCTCAAAACAAAAACCAACTATAGGTTGGATCCCCAAAATTTAATTTGTATTTTACTCAGGGGGAGTAATAATTTTTCAAAGGGGAGATAGTTTATACCCTATTCATACATATAGTTATATTCATCATTTGGTATCGCATATTTTTTATACATCAATTTGGTATTTATCATTTTATTGTCATTTATTACACTTTTTGATGAAAACAAAAAGGGGGAGAAAGGAGAAAAGAAAAAGAATGAGATTAACCCTGAAAGGGGGAGAAAATCGAAGAAAAGTTGAAAAGATGAAGTTGAAAAGAAAAATGAGGAGACGTCGAAAATATGATGAAAATTTGAAAATTCGAAAAGAAAAAGAAAAGGAAAGAAGGAGTCGAAAAAAGAAATGGGAGAAGAAACTAACGAAATGGACAAAGTCGAAAATTTTGGTCTGTACACATACATATATTTGTAGTTTTACAGGTAAATCCCATTGACGAAGTGCTGTTTTGTAATCATCAAAAAAGGGGAGATTGTTGGAACATTTTGTTCCATACATGTATTAATAGTGTTTTGATGATTAAAATTGATAAATAAAGCAAAACAACAAAAAGACGAAGCAAAGCATCGAAGGAAACGAAGTGCAAAAAGCTGGATTTATGCAAGCTTAACGTACGTAAAATTTGCTATATAGCGTACATAATTCATGGAGATTAACGTACGTAATAGAGGATGGCTAACATAAATGTGATGTTTGTGAATTCAAACAAGAAGAACGTTGGACGAGTCAAAGTCAGAAAGGCGGCAACAGATACATGACGTCAGCAATGAAGTATCCTTAACGTACGTAATGGGTGATTGATTAACGTATGTAATGATCGAATCAGATGCTACTGGACTGAAACTGGGTGATGTTAACGTACGTAACATTTGAGTGATATAGCGTACGTAATGCAGTCTGAAGAGGCAACGACTAGTAAGGCTCCAATGCCTATAAATACCATTCCTATGGTATTGTTTCTCCACAACAACTTCAAGCATTCAAGTCATTGATCTGATATTCATATACATTCTATTGTTGTTGTTGTTGGGTACGGGGTCGGATATTGCGCCGTTTACGGAACCGTAAATAAAAATTGCGGAAAATAAAGGACACGAGGGTTTATAGAGGTTCGGCTATAAACGAGCCTACGTCCTCTCTTTATCTTTTTCAACAGGTTAAAGATAGCAACCTCTACGCCTCTCTTCTATCGGTCGAGGTATAACCGTTTACAATCACGTCTTCTATTTGTCTGTGATAAACCACTCGTACTTGTCTTTGTGTCGGTCCAAGTTAAACCGTTTTCCTTTTCGTAGGACAAGGAATCAACCTCTCTAGCTTTCTATTGGCACTAGATAAGCCTCACTAAGATAGCGATTGCGATTCTAACAATGCCGGATCCTTGATCCTAATAACACCGAATCCAATCGTATCTTTTCTTTTACCACTCGTGTATGATTTTGTGTATAACACTCAATCACTCAATGTAAGCTCAATATTACAACAACAATACAATGAATATCAATCTCAGATGAATGTGTAGTATGCTTGAAGTTGTTGTGCTCAAAGAATACCATAGGGATGGTATTTATAGGCTTTATGATCAAACTAGCCGTTAGCTGCTGCACACTGCTTTACGTACGCTATCACATTCATATTACGTACGTAAGCTTCATTACGTACGTTAACCTTCCCAGGTTACGTACGTTAGCCTAGTCCAGTTTCAGTCCAGTGAGTTTCGTCATTTCGGGTTACGTACGCTAGCATAGACCTCGTTACGTACGTTAACATTACATCACTGATGACGTCATATATCCGTTGCATGCTTTTCTGACTTTGACTCCTCCAACGTTCACTTGTTTGAACTCCTTTACGTACGTTATACAACCTTCGTTACGTACGTTAGCTTGCCCATATTACGTACGTTAATGATCACATATTACGTACGTCAGCTTTGTGTTTTTCCAGCTTTTAGCACTTCGTTTTCTTCGATGCTTGGCTTCGTCTCTTCGTTGTTTTGTTTTGCTTATCAACATTAATCATCAAAACACTTTTAATTTATGTATGGAACAAAATATTCCAACAATCTCCCCCTTTTTGATGATTACAAAACAACAATACGCCAATGGGATTTTCCGGCAAAAATACAAATATATGTGTATCTTTACAGACCAAAGTTTTCGACTCTGTCTGTTTCGTTAGAATCTTCTCTCATTTCTTTTCGACTTCTTCTTTCTCCTTCTTTCCTTTTCTTTTTCTTTTCGACTTTTCAAATTTTCATCATCTTTTCGACGTCTCCTCATTTTTCTTTTTCTGTCATTTTTTTTTTTTGTTTTTCACTTCTCCTCTTCATCTTTCAATTCCTTCGTTTCTCCCCCTTTCAGGGTAAATCCCATTTTCGACTTCTTTTTCTCCTTCTCCATTCTCTCCCCCTTTTTGTTTTCATCAAAAAGTGGATAAAATATCAATTGAAATAAATAATACCAAAATATAAAATATGCACGATATAAATAAATGCATAAAGGGTAAAAACTCCCCCTGAAAATAATATCTCCCCTTTAAAAAATACTCCCCCTGAGTAAAATACAAAAATCAATTTTTGGGGATCCAACCTATAGTTGGTTTTTGTTTCGAGACATAAACAATATTTGAAATATTTGTTCCTTTAGGAACCCAAATTTTCTTAATTTTTATCGTCCGGCGAGGGCTTTTGCAATTTGAAACGTGATGCCCGATTTTCAAACACTTTTCGCAATGGGGTATTTTAAAATTAACGGATTCATTTTTCGAACGTGGTTTGAATCCTAACCCCTCTTTATTTAAAGTATATTTTTGAACACATAACATTTGTTCAAATTTATCGTTGCCGCACGAGAATTTTCTTGTCAAAGACTTTAGTTCATCTTGAACTTTTAAAAGATCATTCTTCAAAATATTCTCATTTTCAATGCATTTCGAATGATTGAGTTCGAAAAATTTTCCCTTCTCGATAATTTTAGAATTTTCAATTTCCAAAGATTTAATTTTAGACTTGAGGGATTTAATTTCCGATAAAGCATTTTGGAAATCCGTATGTAACAACTCAAATGCATCAAATAATTCATCACGGGAGGATGTACTTACTTGGCTTTCGATGTCACTGTCGTCGAACGAACTCCGGGCCATGAGAGCGAGATTATTTTGATTGATGAAATCATCGTCTTCATCTTCATCGCTCCAAGTAGCCACGAGAACCTCCTTCTTGGGTTTGGCACGGCAATGCTTAGCGAAGTGGCCTGGTTTTCCTCATTGTCGACAAGAGTTGTCGAACTTCTTCGTTTCGCTCGAGATATCCTTCTTCCTCCGGTTTAATAAGGTTTGGAATTTATTAATATTCTTGGCATAATATGCCGCTTCTTCGTCGCTTTCTTCCACCAGGACTTCTTCTTTCTTTTTCGACATCTTAGCCTTCATGGCTAACGATTTTTCTTTCGGTTTCGGCTTGACACTTCGTGATTTTAACACGATCTCATAATTAATTAGCGAACCAACGAGGGTGCTAAAATCAAGCGTGTTGAGATCTTTAGATTCCATAATTGCGGTCACGGTGCCGTCCCATTCGCTAGGTAGTGATCGTAAAATTTTCTTAACTTTTTCACTACTAGATAATGGTTTTCCGAACGAAGCAAGTCCATTAGTGATGACCGAAAATCGGTCGAGCATATTGGTGATGGACTCGTCACCCTTCATCATGAATAGCTCGTAGTCATGGAGAAGCATATTGATCTTCGTCTCCTTGACTTGAGTTGTCCCTTCGTGTGTGATTTCAAGAATTTTCCATATTTCTTTCGCACTTTCACACGATGAGATTCGATTGACCTCTTCGGGATTTAAGGCACAAAATAAAAGTTGGGTGGCCTTACAATTTAGATGGTCGTTTTTCCAATCGGCATCGTCGTATTCTTCAAAAGATTTGAGCGTACCGTCGGATTTGATTGGAACTTTCGGGCCAAGGCAAATAATCTTCCAAATTTCGATGTCGTAAGCACGAATAAAGATCGACATCTTTTTCTTCCATGTCAAATAATTGGAGCCATCGAAGAATGGTGGTCGGTTGAGAGCAAGGCCTTCGACAGGAGCAAATTGAAACGCCATTGGATCTTTTCTCCTTGGATGTTAAGCCGCGTATTGGAGAACCGATCCGATACCAATTGTTGGGTACGGGGTCGGATATTGCGCCGTTTACGGAAGCGTAAATAAAAATTGCGGAAAATAAAGGACACGAGGGTTTATAGAGGTTCGGCTATAAACGAGCCTACGTCCTCTATTTATCTTTTTCAATAGGTTAAAGATAGCAACCTCTACACCTCTCTTCTATCGGTCGAGGTATAACCGTTTACAATCACGTCTTCTATTGGTCTGTGATAAACCACTCGTACTTGTCTTTGTGTCGGTCCAAGTTAAACCGTTTTCCTTTTCGTAGGACAAGGAATCAACCTCTCTAGCTTTCTATTGGCACTAGATAAGCCTCACTAAGATAGCGATTGCGATTCTAACAATACCGGATCCTTGATCCTAATAACACCGAATCCAATCGTATCTTTTCTTTTACCACTCGTGTATGATTTTGTGTATAACACTCAATCACTCAATGTAAGCTCAATATTACAACAACAATACAATGAATATCAATCTCAGATGAATGTGTAGTATGCTTGAAGTTGTTGTGCTCAAAGAATACCATAGGGATGGTATTTATAGGCTTTATGATCAAACTAGCCGTTAGCTGCTGCACACTGCTTTACGTACGCTATCACATTCATATTACGTACGTAAGCTTCATTACGTACGTTAACCTTCCCAGGTTACGTACGTTAGCCTAGTCCAGTTTCAGTCCAGTGAGTTTCGTCATTTCGGGTTACGTACGCTAGCATAGACCTCGTTACGTACGTTAACATTACATCACTGATGACGTCATATATCCGTTGCATGCTTTTCTGACTTTGACTCCTCCAACGTTCACTTGTTTGAACTCCTTTACGTACGTTATACAACCTTTGTTACGTACGTTAGCTTGCCCATATTACGTACGTTAATGATCACATATTACGTACGTTAGCTTTGTGATTTTCCAGCTTTTAGCACTTCGTTTTCTTCGATGCTTGGCTTCGTCTCTTCGTTGTTTTGTTTTGCTTATCAACATTAATCATCAAAACACTTTTAATTTATGTATGGAACAAAATATTCCAACAGTTGTAATATTGAGCTTACATTGTTAGTTTGAGTTTTTATACATTCAACATATACACGAGAGGTAAAAGAAAAGATACGATTGGATTCAGTGTTATTAGGATCAAGGATCCGGCATTGTTAGAATCGCAATCGATATCTTCGTGAGGTTTATCTAGTACCGATAGAAAGCTAGAGTGGTTGATTCATTGTCCAATAGAAAAGGAAAACGGTTTAACTTGGACCGACATAAAGACAAGTACAAGCAGTAATATCTCGACCGATAGAAGAGAGATTGAACGGTTTACTCGGACCGATAGAACACGAGCTTATAACGATTATCCCTCAACCGATAGAAGAGAGGTGGAGAGGTTTATATCTTCAACCTATAGAAAAAGATACCGAGAGAGGACGTAGGCTCGATTATAGCGAACCTCTATAAATCCATGTGTCGTTTATTTCCGCACTTTATATTTACGCTTCCGCACAACGGCACAAATACCAATTTTGCATCAACATGTGAAAGTTGCGATTGAATGTCCATCATTTTTAGAACGAATTCAAGGAGATATATGTGGACCTATTACACCATCAAGTGGGCCATTTCAGTACTTTATGGTACCTATAGACGCATCGGCATGTTGGTCGCATGTTAGTTTATTGTCCATTCGGAATGTTGATGTAATACCCGGTTGTAATTTATTCATTATCATTCAATAATTATCAGTCAGTAATTTTCACTCATTAATAATCACTCACCATTCATGATTCATTCATTTGTATTTATCGTTGGCATTCTGTAACCGTGTATCAGTTACCGATCGTCATTCATCTCCGATTGAGAATCGAGGTGAGAGTATTATCATAATCATCGTGAATGGTAGTCTTGTGTTGGAAGTATTATCTATCATGTGTTGTTGGACTTAATTATATTCATATAAGTATTGTACGTTGGATCATTCACCGTTTGTAGCGAGTAGACGGAGTTGTCGCATTTTCGTCACTTCCAGCAACGAGTTACGGCCGTAACTGATCATGCATTACGGCTGTAAAATGCATTCGTTGGCTTAAGGGTGTTTTGTCCGAAGGTGAGATATGACTGTAAGGTAGGCAGACTACGGCCGTAATGTGTGTTCGTGGTTTTCAGGTAATGTCGGACGAAGAGGGCTTACGGCCGTAAGGGTTGCGGCATACGACCGTAAGATGAGGCAGGTACGGCCGTAAGGCTTGGCCGGTTACGGACGTATGTTTCGAGCAGGGTGCCTGGCCAGTTTCGACGAAGGTGTCATACGCCCGTAAGTCTTGCCGAGTACGGCCGTAACAGTCTAGTTACGCCCGTAAGGCATATGCGGTACGGCCGTATGTCTATCGGCAGATGTTTGGACAAGGGCGAGTTACGCCCGTAAGGAGGGCTTGGTACGGCCGTAAGGCCGTTGACCTTGGAAGGTGACGGCCGTAAGATAGGTGAGTTACCGCCGTAACTCGGAGCTGTATTTAAAGGATTGAACGGGACTTTGAGCTCATTTTCTCACTTCTTCATCTTGGTTCCGAGAGAGAGAGAGTTGGAGGGAGATATTTTTCATCATCAAACACTTGTGTGTTCGGATTTCATCATCTTCATTCGTTTGTGAAGCTTGGATAGTCGATTTAACACGTGTTCATCGGATCAAAGTATTTGGATCTTCAAAGGTAAATTCTTCAACATCTTGGATTTCGATTTTGTGTTGAGATATGATATTTTGGACGTTATAATCATGTTGTATGAAGAGATACACGTATGATTATGCGTTTGTATAAATATTCATTGGATTATTGAAGGGTTATTCAAGAACAATTTGAATATTGAGTTGGATTTGGGGGTTTTCGATTAGTTGTTGTTGTAATCACGAATTTGGATATTTATATTGGATTATTGATTGTATTGAAGATGTTTTGTTGGTTTGGAACACTCCTTGGGGATGTGATATTGGTATAGTTAAGGATTGGTTGTAAACAATCGAAGATTGGTTACAACGTGTTTGATATAATGCCCCAATGAACTTGGTTTAGTCGTATCGACGTTTTGAGTTAGTTATAATCGTGTTTGATTCGTATGTTGAACGGATTGTTGGTAATTGTGTTATCCAAGGTTGTTCGAGCGAACGACACCTCATTTAGGACGTTTGTTCGTGTAAGGACATTCTTCACCAGTGTTATTTCATTAAGAGGCTAAAATTAATTGCTAGACCTTTACTTATGAGAAAAATTTACCAAATTCTACTTGGGGACATGCAATAATACATGCGGCATCTTTAGTTCGATTAAGGCCGACTGCTTATCATAATTCCCCATTGCAGGTTGTGAATGGTCAAGAACCAAATATATCTCATTTAAGAATTTTTGGGTGTGCAGTTTATGTTCCTATATCTCCTCCATAATGAACAAATATGGGAGCCCAAAGAAGATTAGGGGTATATGTTGGGTTTGATTCTCCCTCAATTATTCAATATTTGGAGCCCGTGACTGGTGATTTATTCAAAGCAAGATTTGGTGAGTGCCAATTTGATGAGATAATTTTCCCGCATTTGGGGGAGATAAGTCAAAATTTGAAAGAGAAAGACAAGAAATTTTGTGGAATGCAGTATCTCTGTCTCATTATGATCCTCGAACAAATTAGTGTGAACTTGAAGTTTAAAAGATTATCCACCTACAAGAAGTGGCAAATAGATCGCCTGATACATTTACTGATGTCAAGACAGTGACAAAGTCACATATACCAGCTATCAATGTTCCTTGTAAAATTAAACTTCCTGATGAAGAAAATAAAATATTGCTAGCAAAAGAGTCTAATGCACGCCAGAAGCGTGGTAGACCTATTGGATCCAAGGATAAAAATCCAAGAAAAATAAGGAAACTTGATAAGCAAGCTGGTACATCAAATGACATCATTCCTAAAGATATAGATTTGATCACTAAAGAGACGTCTTCAAAAGATGATCAAACACCTGAAATAGATGACAATAAAGAGATCTCGATAAACTATATCATTTCAGGAAAGAGGTGAAATAGAAAAGAAATTGTCATGGATGATATATTTGCTTATGCAGCTGCCCTTGATATTTCTGAAGAAATTGAGGATCATGAACCTAGATCGATCTATGAATGTAAAAGAATAAATGATTGGCCAAAATGGAAAAATGCTATTGAGGCAGAGTTAGAATCACTTAAAAACATCAAGTTTTTAGACCTATTGTCCAAACACATGCAGGTGTGAAACCCGTTGGATTTAGATGGGTATTTATGCGCAAAAGAAATGAGAAAAATAAAGTTGTGAGATGAAAAGCACGCCTTGTTGCACAAGGCTTCTCACAAAGACCAGGAATTGATTATGAAGAGACTTATTCACCGGTAATGGATGCAACGACATTCAGATTTTTACTCAGTCTGTCAATTTTAGAAGGGCTTCGAATGAACTTAATGGATGTTGTGACTGCCTACTTATATGGGTTATTTGATAATGACATCTACATGAAAATCCCTGAAAAATTGAAAATGCCTGAAGCATGTAACTCAAAACCCCGAGAGGTTTACTCAATTAAATTACAAAGATCCTTGTACGGGTTGAAACAATCAGGACGGATGTGGTATAATCGTCTCAGTGAGTACCTTTTGAAACAAGGATATGTTAATAATGTAATATGTCCATTAAAAGGACAAAAGATGGATTTACTATCATTGCAGTTTATGTTGATGATTTGAACATCATTGGGACTCATGTTGAACTTGATGAAATGATTGTATATCTGAAAAAGGAATTTGAAATAAAAGACTTGGGTAAAACAAAACTTTGCCTTGATTTTCAAGTTGGAACATTTATCAAAAGGAATCTTTGTTCATCAGTCATCATATATTGAAAAGATCATCAAACGGTTTATTATGAATAAATCATATCCTGTGAGTACACCTATGGTTGTACGTTCACTTGAAAAGAAAAAGGATCCATTTCGTCCAAGAGAAAATGGAGAAGAACTTCTTAATCCTGAAGTACCATATCTTAGTGCCATTGGTGCACTAATGTATCTTTCAAACTTTACACGCCCTAGTTGTATTTTCTGTTAATTTATTGGCAAGACATAGTTCTGCTCCAACAAGAAGACATTGGAATGGCGTGAAACAGATATTTAGATATCTCCGAGGAATAATGGATATCGGTCTGTTTTATTCTAAAGAATCAAAAGCAGAATTAATTGGTTACGCTGATGCTGGATATCGTTCTGATCCTCATAAGGGAAGATCACAAACAGGTTACATATTCACATACGGTGATACGACAATATCTTGGAGATCTACAAAGCCGACTCTTGTAGCAATTTCCTCAAACCATGCCGAGTTATTGGCCCTTCATGAAGCAAGTCGAGAATGTGCATGGCTTAGATCTTTGGTCCATCATATTCGAAAATCATGTGATCTTCCAGTTAACAAAGAAAGTCTAACTATCCTGTATGAAGATAATGAAGCTTGTATTACTCAGACTAAAGAAGACTACATTAAAAGAGATAGGACAAACCACATTGATCCAAAATTCTTCTTCACCCATGAACTTCAGCAAAGGAGATAAATTGATGTTTGTCTAATTCATTCATGTGAGAATCCAGCAAATTTGTTCACGAAGACACTCCCTACTGCTCCTTTCGAGAAATTAGTATACAAGATTGAGATGTGCAGATTTCGAGATATATGTTAATATTTATAGCAATGTTAAAATGAGGGGGAGACATAATATTTTATTATTTGTACAACACATGTATTCTTTTTCCTTCACTAGTTTTTTCCCACAGGTTTTTCCCTAGTAAGGTTTTAACGAGGCATGATGTTTGTACAAGTCATCTAATGGGGAGTGTTATGTATTATTAGATTACTCTTGACCTTTCATATATCTTTCATTATTATTAGATGACTCTTGATCTTTCATATATCATTCGTTAAGTTCATCCAATCTTTGGCTTTTCATTGTCATTGTAACATACTTTTCATGGCCTATATAAAGGCTTGCTTGTACCTTGATTAGATATCAATAAAATGAGTATGGTCTCTACTCTCTCTATTATCTAGTTCTGTCAAATTTTCTCTCTCTATATATTATTATATAACACAATTATCTTTCTCTATCCTCTTTATTTTTAAACAGTACAACTGATTTTCTCCTTTTTTTATTTTAAAAAATACAACTAGTTCATCTCTACTCTTTATATTTAAGTAATATAACTAAGGCTAAATGACAAAATAGGACCCCAAATTTACCAGTTTTAGCAATTGAGGACCTAAATATTCGAATGTATCAAACTGGGACCTACTCATTGATCTGTTAGACCACGTTAGGACCTCCATTAATTTTTGTCCGTTAGGTCCTAACAGAGTGCTTATTTGGCAGTTATATGACACGTGGCAGATGTTTATTGATTGGTCAATATATGACGTAAAATAATAATAGAAATAATAAAAATATAAAAAATCTCAAAAAATTGAAAAAAACTGAAAAATAAAAAAAATCGGAACTTCAGTTAATTTTTTATATTTGGAATATTAATATTAAAAAAATGAGTTTTTATTCAAAATTCAAAAAAAAATTAAGAAAAAATCCGGATCTTATTTATAAACTGTTTTAATAAAAATAAAAACTAAAATATTATTTTCCATAAAATAAATAAAAAATCTGATCAACTATCTTCTCCGGTGAAGTTGACTTCAAGTAATTAATCTTTAATCTATTTTTTTAGATGTTTAGATTTTATTTTTAAAAATAAAACAGTTTTTTTATGAAAAGTAAAAAAAATAAATAAATTACTAGCAGGTTTTTTATAAATAAAATAAAATAATTCAGATTATTATTTATTTTGTGGAAAATAATATTCTAATTTTTATTTTTATTAAAATAATTTATAAATAAGATCCAGGATTTTTGTATTTTTAATTTTCAAATTTTAAATAAAAAATTCCGATTTTTTAATATTAATTATATTCCAGAATTTAAAAAAAACTTGAAGTTACGATTTTTTTTTTTAATTTTCTAGATTTTTAAATAAAAAAATGAAGTTCTGATTTTTTTCTTAAGTTTTCCAGATATTTTATTACTTTTAAACTTTTATATTTTTTTGTTATTTATTATTACGTCATATATTGGCTAGCCAATAAACATCTGACACGTGTCATTTAACTGCCAACTAAGCACTTCGTTAGTACTTAACTAATAAAAATTAACGGAGGTCTTAACATGGTCTAGCGGATCAAAGATAGGTCCCAGTTTAATACCTTCGAAAATTTAGGTGCTCAAGTGCTAAAATTGGTAAACTTGAGGTTATATTTTGGTCATTTAGCCTATAACTAAATATTGTATAATGATACATTATCATTTTTAGACATGATTTTACATTAACAATAAAAAGTAGTCAATCCTAGAACAAAGGGTTGTACTATTTACTTCATTTAAAATATCCAAAATTTTGAATCATAATTTTAAATCCTAACGAATTCTTAAACACACATCACATATAGGATTGTAAACGAGTCGAATTGTACCGAACCTTCATTGGGTTCGACTCGGCTCAAATTTATTCGAACTTTAGGCTCGTTTGGACTCGAAGGTTAATTTCTTTTTTTTATAGTTCGATTCGGCTCGAGTTAAAGTCCAGTATAACTCCATAAGTCCATAGCCCAAAATATATCAAGCCGAATAGTTCGATCCGATTCGCCGAAACCGAATGATTCGGCCTGAGATGGGTGAAAATGAGTGGAGCAGTGAATTGACATTATAAATAAATAGATCAATAAGTTGTGAGATTGAAAAAATAGCTCATGAGTGGGTTTTTTGTAATTAAATAGAAATATTGAGGATAAAAATTATGAGATTTATGTGGGAGTCATATTCAAAAATAGAAGGAGAATATTTTTTATGGACGTCCCGAAATTGAATTAGCTGAACGTATTTCGTGGATAGAGGGAG
Source organism: Orobanche coerulescens (assembly GCA_033398695.1). Lineage (NCBI taxonomy): Eukaryota > Viridiplantae > Streptophyta > Magnoliopsida > Lamiales > Orobanchaceae > Orobanche > Orobanche coerulescens. Next base: position 141,130,680 of record CM065810.1, on the reverse strand, counting down.
TAATAAGTAACAATATAATTGGGAAATGATAGAAATAGCTTATTTTGCGTATGTACCCTATTAATCTGTAAAAATTGTACATTGAACAAAGTTGAAGCTTGAACGTGGAAAGAATGAAGTATTACGCATTCCATCCCACTTGAAGAATTTTTCTTTTTTTTTTTTTTTTTAATTTTAGTCATTTTAATGAATACACCGTACATTTTAAACCATGTGTTCTCACTTATTTTTCAATTATTTTTTTCAATCAACTAGTATTGTAATTAAGTAAAAAATATTACTTCCAAGAAATATTATATTATTTTTTAAGTAAATATTGGGGTTTAAATTTTATAAATAGACTATTTATAAAGATGAAATTATATAAAAACGGATTCTTCATTTTTTATGAATTAAAATTAAATATTTTTCCTTATCAGTTTTTATGAAATTAAATTAAATTTTTCTGTGAGGGGTATATATTTATAAGACTTACCTCTAAATCTTTCATTTTCTTCAATTAAATTATCCCTTCCAAATAAAAAAAATTCCCGTATCAATTTTTGTAAATTTATTTCCGATAAATATTATTTCCTAAACTGTATAATAGCAGGACGAGGTGGTTTAGAATATCAATTCCAACTCGCCCACATCAGATTAGTGGGGGAGTGAATTTTCATTTTCCACCAGTCCCTTCGGTCGGCCTTGCACCGCATCTAACAAGAAAAATTTAGAAAATATATTTCAACATTGCATTCGCCCTGCTCCGCCCTGCGCCATCATGCCCCATAAAACAAGCAAATGTGCAATTTCAATCTTGGATTCATTAAACACCGCAAATTACACGCTTAAAAATTACATTTTTGCCCTTCATTACTATGAACCTCTCTCTCTTCTCTCTCATTTTTCTCTCATCGCCAGTATCTCACTTCTCTACTCGCCATTATCACGCCACACCACCGCCGTGCGCCGCATTACCACCGCCGCCAGCCGCATCGCCACACTACTCTCACTTCGGTGAAATTGACGCAGGTGTCTGGAATTTCCGCCTACACCATGGTGCAGGCGTCTACAATAGACGCCTGTACCATGGTATAGACGTCTATTCCAGACGCATGTACCATGGTGCAGGCGGAGATTCCAAATGCCTGCACCATGGTGCAGGCGGAAATTCCAGACGCCTGCGTCAATTTCACAGAAGTGAGAATAGTGTGGCGGTGCGCCGGCACGCCGGCGGTTGTGCGGCGACACGACAGCGGTGGTGCGGCGATGACAGGTAGAGAGAAGTGAGAGAGAAAAGTAGTGAGAGAGAAGAGAGAGAGGTTCAATAGTAATGAAGGGCAAAAATGTAATTTTTAAGGACGGTGACTAGTAATTTAGGACGGTATTAGTAATACCCATATGATAATGACACTCTCTGTCGAGAGGTCCATGAGTCGGGACTCTGAAGCATATCCTTTTAAGAATATGTTGTCCTTTAAGTTTCGAATGTCTCCTCTGATAGTTAGTTTTGAAATGACGATAATAAGAGTTTTAAAAGTTGTCAGATATTGGATTATATACTTAAAATTGAGATTCAGTAGCGGCCAAATTTATGCAGCGATATTAAGAGTAAGAAGTGAGAAGGGGCCTGACATGAACACGAGCATGTACAAAGATAATTTTTTTATATAAAATCGTAAATATCGTGTATAAGAAAGTCTTATAAAAAATATATAAAATTAATATAAATCTACTATACAGATAATGATTTGTGTTTTATTATTAAAAATATTGTATTAGATAATCACAAATAGTATTGAGAATGTCACGTGACCTTATATAATTGTCAATATTTTTAATAAATGCCACAAATTAACCAAAAAGTAAATATTATATGTTAATTTAAAATAATAGTAACATTCTTACATTTATTATAAAAAGATTACACACAATATACATAAGTGTGGCGGGATGTGATGGAGACGGGGCTTAAAAACCTAAACCTAAATCTGTTCCACCCCATTGTCGTGGTCGAAGCGGAAATGACCCAATTAGATTCAGCAAAACTATCCTTCTCTTTATACAATCTTCCGTGCCCGAACAATTTCTTGATTTCTATTATTTCTAGAGTTGGGAAATTTTTGGGGCCATTACCAACTACTGTACCTATCTATTTCGTAGCCCAAAATGATTATCGTAGCCATTCAAATAATTCGGTAATCGAGGCACTATTGGTAACCAAAAATTTCGATTGGGTAATGGTTGGTAATGGAATCGATACCAAACTTAGTTGGACCAAGCAAAGAAGAGAGATTATGACCTGAAAATCTTGGTAACGATCGATAATGAGTCAAAAATTTTGATAGTTGATATACCATTCTAACAGTTGGTAATGATTGGTAACGATGTAGTTAATAATGATCTAAATTAATATGAAGCAAGGAAATAAAATTATTATTAATTAATTATATATATACATACTAAAAATATTCAATACCACTACATCCGTGCGGTATTTAAAACTCGGTAATATCGTACAGAATTTATAATTAACATATGCGATAATATTAAATCTAGCCAATTCAGTTATTTTCGATCGTCTCATTTATTTCCTTATTATCTACACTACTTAAAGCTTATCCCCCTTAATTTAATGTGGAAGGGATTTGTGCACAATGTAACCAAATAACTATAAATTCGTTTATGATAAACTCATTTTGAATGCTCTCTTTAATTTCAAAGAATACAAATCATCTTTCACTTAATCAATTCTTAGTAATGCAACTCATGAATGCAACCATTAAGATAAATATGAAGTATTGCATTTAAGGGTCTATACATATGCCATAGAAATATTTTATGCATTCTAATGTATAAATAGACCACTTTCATTTGAGTTAGCACGCCACACCACCCAACCCAACCTCACCAATATCGGTAACAGTCACAAAAACGAAAAGAGAAGAAAATAATTACTCGATCTCAGATTTATTTCTTTCAACTTATTCAAGGTAATATCAAACCTTTTAAAGGTCAATCAAATGAAAGAATCATCTCATCATAGATCTTATAACTTAATATAAATGATAAATACAAGATCTCAGCTTTTCTTTTCGTGTGTAACAAAATCAAATCTGACTTTGAAGGTCTATAACACGAAAGAGATCATCATCAATCCGTTATTGTGAAGCTAAACTTCAATTGATATCCGAAACAAAAAGATTAGAGAAATAACAAATCTGTTAATTTCTTATCTTTGTTCGTTTACAAACTCTTAAACAACAAATAAACCTACTGGAGACCCCATTGGATCTTGAAGCCTTAAACTTGCTATCTTGATTCGAATGGAACAGAAAATTAAGATATAGGTGCGTACGGTTTGAGTTTGTATTTGTGAGAATCGTTTTGAAGGGTTTAGTATTCGGTTATGGTTAGATGATGGAGATGATATAAGACGTAAGTTTGGTGACGGAGAGTTGAGATGGGAGCGGAGTATACAATGTATGTGTAGGGTTAGGTTAAGAAATGATAATTAGTTATCTTATCTGTGTTGGTTTGGATAGTTTAATGTTTGATAGACGGGCTTCTCATTTGATTTTGGGCTATATCCGGAGATTGGGCTTAAGCTAATTAAATATTATGAAAGTTATTATGATTTCTTGAATTGTTCATATCTGAACTCTCGAATAGAACGTTTATATCGGAATGTTGCCAACCCTTACTCTTCTTGAATTGTTCATATCGGAACTCTTGAATTGTTCTTTATTCAAATTACATACCAAAGCTAATAAACAATATATTCTTTACTCTTCTCATATGAACGTTCGAATACACTTTGTTGTTGCCCAAAATATTATCCGAAGATGAATATTGCTGGAATGGCCGAGCAACAGCAAATTGCGAGAGCACATCCGTGGGGGTGTGAAAAACACAAGATTTGCCGGGTTTGTTAGGCCCGGGCTTGAATGCTCTCGCGAGATGTTATTAATACAAATATTCAGGGATACAAGTATTAATGTAAGAATACAATTACAATGAGTGTAATGATTCTTGTTATCTTAGCTAGTGAGCGTGTAGATTGCCGGAAGAACCAAATATGATGCTCTGTGAGTTCTTATAACAACGGAGATGAACTGTGGCGGCAGTGAGAGATCGACAGTCTCTCACGACGTGTATTAGTTGTATGTTTAAGCTCCTGGACTTATGAATCTCTTTGAATCTGCACTGTGGAGACTTCTTGCCTTTGCTGACCGTCTTATGGATGAGAGGTTCTGAGAGAGAAATCCTGAGGTAGATTCAGGAGAGAAAGATGGGAGCTTGATAGTATGTCTGTTCTTTTGTATTTCCGTGAATGATTTCGGTAGATAAGTGTACCAAATCAGAACTGAAAGCGGAACCTTTTTCCAGTAGGAGGAGGTTCTCTATTTATAGGACTTAGACCTACTGGGCGATCGCCTTTGCTGTATTATAATAAGCGGGCGATCGTCTTTTAGCACATGGGCTTGTCTCCTTAAAGTCCATGCTGCCGATGACAGACGGGCCCAATGGGGAGCCTGCACGCGTCCTGAGTCGCTGTCACGGGCGGTCCCACTTCGTAACTTTCGGCGGCCCTGTCAGTAGGTGAGGTAGGTGACAGGCTGGGGTCAAAGGTCTTATCTGTCAGCGCCTTTTGTGGATCTGCACGTGGGTCACAGTCCAAGATCCAGTCTTCTTAGACTTTGATGGATGATCATCTCTGTTCGGGGCATAGGTCGGTTGTCCTTAGCCGGGCACTAGAGTCGATCGCCAGATGCCAAAGGGCGATCGCCTTGGGAGTCGATCGCTAGGTACCTGACGGTGGTCTGGTATCTTCGATTAGGCGAGTTAGCCATAGTTTGATTGGTGTGGACTCGGTCACTCGGCCTTGTAATCGATCCCCTGTCGGGTTGAATAAATCTCGATACAACAATTGCCCCCCAGCTCGCTCCTATGTTGGAAACGTGGGGTGAGGTGGTTCTGCTGGCGATCGCTGAACTTCGACTTGCGACTCTGCGTTGCACTAAACTGGAGATCGTCTTTGAGCTGATAGATTCTGAGTTTGGACGATCTGGTAGGTCGCTGAAATGAGCGGGAGATGGCAGCGGATGCGGAATAGTCTCTGGGACACGTGTCGGGTTCCTGTTGGGGTAGACCGACGGTCATTTATGACTCCTCGACTGACGCGTCCTTTAAAAGACGCGTACGTGGGTTTCAAGGGAGTATGAATTGCGACGTTTGAGATCCAACCCCTGAGATTCTCTTTAATTGCAAACAAGTCCCTGCCATCTCCTATAAAAAGGGCAGGATGGCTGTGTTCATTCTCACGCGCATTTACTGGAGAAAGAAGGACTTGCTGAAGATTTTTCTGAAGATCTTATTGCCAATCGTCGGTCGATTTCATCTTTGGTTAAGACGAACATTCCTTTTATCCTCTTTTCTTCAAAAATGGCTGGAACATCCTCTTCACATGGAGTGGGCACTTCCTCCGCCGCTGGGACTTCTGATGTCCGGGGAGGATCCACCGCTGAATTCCATCTGGAGATGGCCGCTGAGGCTATTCGTGCCGGAATTGACCCTGCGGAGGTCGAGGCGCTGTTCAACGAGGCCGACGTGGCTAAGGAGGCGGCCGTCGAACACAGGCGCTCGCAGACGGAGAGAGATCTTGCGGTCAGGGCCTACTGGGAGCAGCATAGTGCCTTTGGCCGGGCTTATGAGGCATTTGCTGAGATTATGGAGGGGTTGGTCGGTCCGTATCCAAGATTTGATTTCTGGGAGTATTCGATCTCTCACCCTTATCAACCTCCCAAGTGATCGCTATTTCGGGCTGCTCAGCGATATCCATGGTCGCTTGGACAAATCAAAAGTTCAGTGACCAGGAAGGATCTGGCCGTCTGGAGGACGAGGTTTCATATCCCCTCAGACGTGGATCTCTTCGTGCCGGCCGAGAATGAGAGAGCCGATCAGCCTCCGGAGGGGATGGTCGCTGTGAACGAAGCCATCATGGAGGCAGGGTTGCGATTCCCCTTGTCGTTCGCTGTTTCCCATCTGTTGGCTGCCTGGAACGTGGCGCCTCTCCAGCTGACGCCAAATGCTTGGCTCCAGATAATTTGTACCCTCAACTTGTTCGGCGGTCACCGACTGTACCACCTTCCTTCGCCGTCGGAGATGAACCACCTGTTCAAGCTGACGGTTCAGAAAGGGTCGGTCGGAGGCTATCATATACAAGGCCGATCCGGTCGGGTGATCCTTGGAGTCCCGAACAAGGCGCGGGGAGATCCGGCGAAGTGGTTCTGGGTCGCCGGTGCCTGGAAGGCCTCAGCGAGCGACAATCCCACTGGCGAGCTGGAGATTCCCACTGGTTTTCAGGAGAGAAATCCCGGTAAGGGTTCAGACTATCCCTTAGTTCGGATATGTTCTGAACTGATCTAATTTAAATTTGTTTTTGCAGGTTTCCACATTCCAGCGATCGAGGAGTTGCCTTTTGATTTCCTGGTCGTCTGGGAGCGGATACGAAGTTTGTCGGACGACGACCTGAACGCTAGCCGGATCAATAAGGAGAGTCGTTGGTTGTCCGCTCGCCTGTTCTGTTTTCCGAGACATCTCTCGGTCTCAGGTACGAATTTCTACGATCTCCATTTGCTGGGCGATCGTCCTTTTGGAGAAATATGACTAACTGTGGCTTGATTGCTCTCATTTGTAGATGTTCATTTTCCTCGTTTTGTGGAGCCCCCATCGGATATTGCTATGTCGAACCCTGGTGTTTTGGGTCGTCTCCGCCAGACGAAGTCATCGCGGGCTCCTCTTGTGGCGTTGCCTATCATCCCGGAGGCGGAGCCTCACGTGGAGCCGATCGTGGCCGAGGAGGAAGTCCGCGGGGAGGGGCTTCGGATAAATCTCAAACGGCAGAGGTCGGGAGAAAATCCAGTTTCTGCCCCTGCCAGTGAGGTGCCGATCGCCGCGCCTACGATCACCGTTGTTCCTACGGAGAATGAGCCAGCTCCCTCCGCGGCTTTCCTGCGGGAGATGGCGATCGCCGAAGCTGAGACCCCTCGCGGGAAGCCATACTTCGGTCGCGATCCTGAGAGAGCCGAGAGGTAGAATGCTTGCTGAGTTGAAACTTGTCATTTGCATGAGAGATGTGTTAATTTTGTTGTTTTGATGCAGGATCCGTCGCACAGATCCATCTTTCCCGCCGATGGTGTTGGACTTCTTAGCGAGCCGATCTCCTCGCCAGTCCTGTGACATCCCGCAATACGTCAACCGGGCCATTTCTGCTCTACCGAAGGCCTGGACGACCGATCTAGATGCGATCGCTCGCCAGCGATCTGGGAGTACAATGCAGGCTGTTCTCGCCCTTTCTCTCCAGACGGCGACCATGGCTTCCGAGGCTGCGCAGGAGTTTGAGGGGCGTCCTTCCACTATTCGCCTGCAGGCGGATCTCGAGGCGGCTCGGAAAGAGAATGCCGAGTTCGCCGACAAGATTGTGGCAATGGAGAAGGACTCTTTGGAGGCAGCTAAGCGGGCAAGCCAAGAGCTTGAGCTGGCGAGGAAGGATGCCGAGATGTCTCGGTTGACGGTTGACCGATTTCGGGACAGAATGACAAATGCCGTACGCTCGCAGAAGGCCGCTGAGACGGAGGCCGATCGACTGAAGGTGACTGTTGCTCGGCTGACTAGCGAGCTGGTGGAGTCGAGGGAGAATATAGTTGCGAGGGAGGCCGAGCTCCAAGGATCGCAACAGGCGATGGCGGAGCTGAAAGGGGAGGTAGAGGCGACCAAGGCCAATCCCTTCCTTAACCTGGAGTTTGTCAGCGAGTTTGCCTATTATATGGCGTTCGCTGACTCGATTCGAGCTACTAAGAAGGGGGGGCTGGAGGTCGGCCCTCTTGCTGAGAATTTCAAGGCGTATGCGCTGGAGCATCCTCTCCATCCTGCTTTCTCCCTGCTGATTTTGGATCTCTCGGAGCTTGGCGTGGATTTGAGCTGGTATCCGACTCCGGCGAACCTCGTTCATCCTGACGCTCCGGAGGACGGGGAGGTCGCTCCGGAAACTGGGGAATGGCCGCAGGTCGATCCGGCAGTTGAAGGCGAAGGCCAGGCGGGGGCCTGAGGCTCTTTACTCTTATTTGCTTTAGCTTTTTGTCTCGTAGTTTTGTAACTTTATTTTTGTAGCATTTTGGCCTTCGGGCGACCATGTATTTTGATCCTTCAAGCAATGATATGAATGTTTGATTCTCTGACTTATCACTTGAATGATTGCTATTTTTGAGTCTTTTGCTTGACTTTGTACAAATGTGTAAGGAGATATCGTTGCGAGTGCAGTTCCAAATGAATTGATAAACTCATAAAGATAATAACTTTTACAAAAAATCCGATCACTGCACAACATCTGAAAAATGGCGATCTCCGTATGTGGTTGAATAGGGACGATCGTCGTATAGGTAGTCCGCACTCTTCCCCCTTGTTTTTACTCACTTAGTGAAAGTAAGGGGATGAAAATAATTCGTTGAGTGAGCGGTCTTCAACTTTGTCGAATCCTCGAGGACGGTCGTCCGTCTTGAGGAACCGTGCACGATCGCGGAGTTCGATGGACCGACTCCATGACCATGTCTTGTGCGCGAACGACATTGTTTGTCTCGTGACTCATTTTATTATGAGGGTCCTCCGTTAGGCTGCGCCTCGCCTCGTATTTAAATGAAGGGCGTGCGGTCTTGGTCTGGAGGAGTCCTTGCGCGGGGCAACGTCGGATGATTCAACTCCACGTCCGCGGATTGTTACCTCTGCTTCCACCTCGGGTCGCCATGACGATGGCGACCCTCGACGGTGTACGTTGAGACGGGGGTAGTGACGCGTCGCATTGTCCGTGTTCACCATGTTAAATGATGAACCTTTGAGGGCGGGCGATCGTGTCCACTGATTAGTTTTGGAGGGCCCTCAGACTACGCCGGCCTCGTATTTGAATGAAGGGCGGGCGATCGTGGCCCAGAGGGACCTTGCATGGCCTAAGCAGTCGGTTCCATCAACCACCAGGACCATGGCTGCACTCTTCTACCTCGGATCGTCATGTAGATGCCGACCTTCGACGGTGTACGTTGTGCGGGGGAGGCGATCGCGTGCCTTAGTCCATCATGTTAGATGGTGAACTGTAGATGGCGAGCGAGTCCTCCAGTTTTTTTTTTTAATGAGGAGGGAGATCGGGGAGAGACTTCCGAGGTTCCCTTCTCTTGATTGAAACATGTATAGACGGTCGCCGAGGTTGATCTAGGGGTCGGCTCGTATGAGCTTCCTGGCCTGTTTGCGTTCGACTCGGACGATCGTCTCTAAAGATTGGTAGGGGCTCCGGCTAAGCCAATAAGCTTGTCCAACTTGCCCTCCTCGAACAATCTCCAGAGATGTTTGAGGAGATCGCGACATTGGTTGGTGCTGTGTCCGGGACTCTTATGGTAGGCACAATATCGATTGTTATCCAGGTGACCGTGGTTCCTTATCGCCTTTAGCTTGTTTAGCAGTTCGTGCCCCTGGATGGCATAGAAAATGTGGGCCGGAGTTCGTTTGAACGTATGGAGAAGATGGGATTCCATGTCCTCGAAGGCCTTGAGATCTCCGGGCGGCTTGGCGATCGCTTTCTTGGTTTTGGCGATCGCCGTCTTTCGGACAGGAGGTGGCATTTCCTCGCCTAGGTGGAGGGTGACTAGCCTTTGCCTGGCCAGAAAGTCGGCAGCCTTAGCGCGGAAGATCACGTAGGTTGGGGGGATATCCTTGGTGAGATGTCTAAATATGGGTGAATGGCCATAAAATCCCCCCAGGAGCGAATAGAGAGCGAGCTCGTCACTGACGGGTTCTCCGGTGAGGATGATTTTGTCTACTTGGTTGATGTAATCTGCGTCGGTTTCGTCTTCCCCCTGCCTGATTTTCATCACGCGGTGGGGGCCTTCTGGTCTGGCGACCTTGGTGGCGAAGTATGACGTGAAGTCATTCGCCAGTTTCTCAAAGGAGATGATCGATCGTGGTGGTAGTGAGGCGTACCACCTATGGGCCAGCTCGCCCAATGTTAACGGGAAGATTCGGCACTTGGTTGCATCTGATGCCCCACACCCAGTCATGTAGATTCGGAATTTACTTAGGTGGGTTTCGGGGTCCGATCTCCCTTCATACAGAGGTGTTTTGGGAGGAGCGATCCTTGGTTGCACGGGGGCGAGCTCGATGTGGACCGCGAGTGGTTCGGTCGGCCCGGTAATATTTCTGCTGGCGCTTGCCCCAGTGTCCAAGAGTGCTTTCATCTCGTCGAGCTGGCGTTGCATAGCGGCCATCGCCATGGCCTGGCTGCTCGCGGCTCGGCGCTCGGAGCGGGAGCCGAGGCGATCGAGTACTGATCCCCTAGCGATCGGAGCGGGAGTCAGACGGCTGACCTACGTTCGGCTGCGAGTTGGGTAGACTGAACTCCTGGTGACGGATTCGGATTCCGTCTGTTCGTGGTTGGGACCAGAATGCCCCGGTCGCTAGGATGGGTCGCGCGCCAAGCGATTGAATATGGATCCGTCCGGTCGTGCGAGAGCCTTTTCTCGCGAAGTGAGGCTTTCTGACGATCGCTCGCCCAGTATCCCGTTGAATTTCCGTTTTCCCATGCGGCGGACGATCGAGGGAGTTAATGTGGGCGACGCGCATGCTCTCCGTCGCTCCTCTAGGATGACCATAGCCTCCTCGATCTGTTCCTCGGTTTGGAACTGGTCGAGTGAGAGGTTGGGGCCATCTCTCAGGTGCGGGATCGAGAGTCTCGCGTTGCCGCGGCTTCCCCCGATCGTCGGCTGGGGTTCGGATTGAGCCGGGATATGGTGTCCGGCGGTTCGGAGAGTGGTTCTCTTCGATGTACCGGCGGATGTCATGATTCTGAAGGTTTTCTTTGAAGCACAGTGAGTGTCACTTCAAGTATATGCCCCGAGAACAGTGAGTGTTCTTCGGGACGGTATGAATGAAAAATGAAGGTATAGAGGGCCCTTCCTCTAGCGCCAATTGTTGTTGCCCAAAATATTATCCGAAGATGAATATTGCTGGAATGGTCGAGCAACAGCAAATTGCGAGAGCACGTCCGTGGGGGTGTGAAAAACACAAGATTTGCTGGGTTTGTTAGGCCCGGGCTTGAATACTCTCGCGAGATGTTATTAATACAAATATTCGGGGATACAAGTATTAATGTAAGAATACAATTACAATGAGTGTAATGATTCTTGTTATCTTAGCTAGTGAGCGTGTAGATTGCCGGAAGAACTAGATATGATGCTCTGTGAGTTCTTGTAACAACGGAGATGAACTGTGGCGGCAGTGAGAGATCGATAGTCTCTCACGACGTGTATTAGTTGTATGTTTAAGCTCCTGGACTTATGAATCTCTTTGAATCTGCACTGTGGAGACTTCTTGCCTCTGCTGACCGTCTTCTGGATGAGAGGTTCTGAGAGAGAAATCCTGAGGTAGATTCAGGAGAGAAAGCTGGGAGCTTGATAGTATGTCTGTTCTTTTGTATTTCCGTGAATGATTTCGGTAGATAAGTGTACCAAATCAGAACTGAAAGTGGAACCTTTTTCCAGTAGGAGGAGGTTCTCTATTTATAGGACTTGGACCTGCTGGGCGATCGCCTTTGCTGTATTATAATAAGTGGGCGATCGTCTTTTAGCACATGGGCTTGTCTCCTTAAAGTCTGCCATGCTTTGGCGGCAATCTGATACCCGATGGGGAGCTCGCACGCGTCCCGAGTCGGCCATCACGGGCGGTCCCACTTCGTAACTTTCGGCGGCCCTGTCAGTAGGTGAGGTAGGTGACAGGCTGGGGTCAAAGGTCTTATTTGTCAGCGCCTTTTGTGGATCTGCACGTGGGTCACAGTCCAAGATCTTGTCTTCATAGACTTTGATGGACGATCGTCTCTGTTCGGGGCGTAGGTCGGTTGTCCTTAGCTGGGCACTAGAGTCGATCGCCAGATGCCAAAGGGCGATCGCCTTGGGAGTCGATCGCTAGGTACCTGACGGTGGTCTGGTATCTTCGATTAGGCGAGTTAGCCATAGTTTGATTGGTGTGGACTCGGTCGCTCGGCCTTGTAGTCGATCGCCTGTCGAGTCGAATAAATCTCGATACAACACACTTTATATCACAAACATATTGTCTATTTAACATGTGACCAACACAGGCCAAAGTATTTGCAAACGCAGGTAACAAAAGCGGTATCAAGGACGTCCTAATCTACTAAATTATATTCGACGCCAACAAAACGGTACCAACAAAAACGCTTACCTTCTAACATAACCAAAATTAGTTCCGCACATTAAGCGAGAAATGATTTTATAATTCGCTATGACAAAAGTGACAAATAAATAGGCAAAAAATTTTTTTATGTAACTTATTCATATTAAAAGATTACATGTGAAAATACTATTTTAATTATAACTTTTAATGTAAATAAACTAATTTAAATACAAAAGTTATGATAATATCACAATCAAATCAACTAAAATAAATACAATACATTACATATAACTAATTACATAGACTAAAATAAAAGGACAATAACAATAAAAAAAACCTATAAACTTCTCTAAAAGGCATCTAAATTTCGCCATATGCTTATTCAACCGTCTACACCAACATTACGTAAAAAACACGTAGATATTCAACCAAAGACCGTGCAACGTATGTAAGAATAATTCGATACTTGGACGTGTATTACAAATAATATTCTGAACTTAAACTATAAAAAGAACAGAAATAAAATATTACACTTGTAACGAACGAACAATTTTTAATAAACTACAAAGATCGTCCGAAGCTGGCGCTTCTGCCCGCAAGACGAGAATACGCCCCGGTAGTGCTCACGGTGAAGCGGCTCGTCCCCAAAGGTTAAAACGATCTGAACGTCCCGGCAGTAGCAGCACCGCAAACTGACCGAGCACCTGCAAACTGGAATGGAATGAAGACTGAACTGTATATGATATGCTAAAAATGCACTGATTTTCGTGTGTTTGCAATGAACATAATGCTGACATATATATATCATTCCTTGATCATGTGAAGGGACTCATAGCCATTACTTCTGCCATGATGGCTGGCAGTTTCAGACGCCCAAAGGGCTGGTCGGATGAAGAGTCTTGCCAACTCAAGAGTCAAGCTAACTCAAGAGTCTTGTCCATACCAAAAGGCTAGTGGACTTACGGATTTGGGCCAAAAAGATAAGCCCAAACACCAGCCCAAAGCACCAATTGCCAAGAAGACCGAGCCCCAGCCCGAGCCCGAGCCCGACCCGGACGGACGGACGGTCGGTCGGTCGGCGGCGGCGGCGCGCGTGTGTGTGTGTGTGTGTGTGCGCGAGGACACCCATACACACCAACCCACTTGTTATTAAGCCCATAAAGGCAAAGACTTTAAATACAAGTCAAAACATCCATCCACAATCAATGTGGGATAACTAACATCATGTTAGTTCCTACTCCAACATCCAACTTTAACATATAATATCTCACTCACCGGAAATCGGTTTAGAAATATTAAATATACCACGTTCATCTACTCATGACGTAGATTAACATTCAATAAATATTTTAATTAAATAATAATTATTTAATTAACAATATTTATTCTTAATAAATGGTTAATTACTAAACCATTTCCAACAATCCCCCACATGAGTGAGAATGCCAATGCAAAATGAATGCAAATGCATAGTTCAGTTCTCAAGAGACAATATTGCATTTGGCTAGGTGGCTTGTGACCTTGAACCTATCCATTGTCAACATCATCGAGTATACTAGCGGTATAGTGGTCATGAAAACCTTGAACTAGTCCTCCATGGTGTATACTGAGACAATAATATAGACACAATATCATCTCAATTCCTTCCGTTCTAACGTTTTGTGTCCTTTTCGGCCTTGGACACCCCTTTGGATTCATAAGTGTATCAACTGAAGCGGCCCTCACTTCACACTTATATAGGTGATTCTTATTCCCAAGTATCCTACTATACTTGACCTCTCCGAGGTAATCAAGAATCATTAAAAATCATAAGACTTAACCTCACCACATGTAGGTAAATAATCACTCACTGTTCTCAGAGAATAGGTATGTTTGAGTGTTTTAACACACGGATTATTATAACTTCGTTATCCCATTGAACCAAGCTCTTGGGATCCTCTAATCTACAAGGTTGGGTTTCCGCTATAATCATCCTTAAGATGTGGATTTAACACCCATTCCCTCTAACAATTTATACATTTGATCTCGATTAATACTCTTCGTCAGCGGATCCGCCAGATTATCTATTGACCTTACATAGTCAATTAAGATAATCCCACTCAAGATCAAATGTCTCAAGGCATTATGTCGTCGATGAATATGTCGAGACTTACCGTTATAAAACATATTTTGTGCCCGTCCAATAGCAGCTTGGCTATCACAGTGTATCAACACAGACGGCACAGGTCTCGTCCAACATGGAATATCCTCGAGGAAATTTTTAAGCCATTCAGCTTCTTCACCAGCTTTATCCAAAGCTATGAATTCATATTCCATGGTAGACCTAGCAATACAAGTTTGTTTCTTGGACTTCCAAGATACAGCACCACCTCTAATAGTGAACACATATCCACTCGTAGAAAATGAGTCTTTCGATTCGGATATCCAATTAGCATCACAATACCCTTCAAGTACAACAGGCTCTCTTGAATAATGAATCGAAAAGTTCTGAGTAAATTTTAAATAACTCATTACTCGTTCTAGAGCCCTCCAATGTTCTTTACTTGGATTAGCTGTGTAGCTACTCAACTTGTGAACCGAGCATGCTATATCAGGACGGGTACAATTTGAGAGATACATCAAACTCCCAATGATCTTAGCATATTCATCTTGACCCACAGGTTCACCCTTATGATAATTCAGATGAACATTAGGTTCCCAAGGAGTCTTAGCAATGGGTTTATTAAAAGCGTTGAATTTCCTTAACACTTTCTCAACATAATAAGATTGCGTCAAAGCAATTCCGTTAGGCGTTTTCAGAATCTTAATTCCAAGAATAGTATCAACCAAACCCATGTCTTTCATGCTAAAATTCTTACTTAGCATTCGTTTCGTTTCACCAATCACACGAGAGTTGCTACCCATTATCAAAATGTCATCTACATATAGACAAACAATGACGTAATTGTCACCCGTTTTCTTAACATAGACACATTTGTCACTCTCATTGATATTGAAACCATTTGACAACATCACTTCGTCAAATTTCAAATGCCACCGCAGAGGTGCTTGTTTCAAACCATATAAAGACCGTTGTAGTTTGCATACCATGTGCTCTTTCCTGTGTAATCGCAAACCCTTCCGTTGTTTCATATAGATTTCATCTTCTAGCTCCCAATACAAGAATGCAGTCTTAACATCCATTTGATGAATCTCGAGATTGCGTAAAGCAAAGAATAGCGAATAGCACCCTAATAGAAGTAAGTCTTGTCACAAGTAGTAGGTATCAAAGAAATCATAACCAGCCTTTTGCCTAAAGCCTTGAACTACAAGTCGGGCCTTATATTTGTCAATAGTACCGTCAGACTTGTACTTCTTCTTTAGGATCCATTTGCATCTTAAAGCCTTACAACCCTGTGGTAGTTCAACTAACACCCAAGTATGATTCAGCATAATAGACTCAATCTCAATGTCTATTGCCTCTTTCCAGAAAGCCGCATCTGGACCGGATAAAGCTTCTTTTATAGATACTGGTTCACCATCTAACATCAAAACGACGTAGTCGGGTCCGTATATCTTTACTTTCCGTATTCTAGTACCTCGTCTAGGTTCTACATTGACTGGCGTAGACCTAGGCCGCTTTCTGTTCGGTCGTTCAGATAACACCGGATTCGAGCTAGAGGCTTCATCTATGGTTTCATAACACATAGGCTCATCTACAAGTTTAGAACTTGTAGCTTCATCATCAAATCCTTTGCTAGTGTTAGGATCAACCTTATTCTTATAAGGATAGATATTTTCAAAGAATACAACATTTCTTGATTCAATCGTTGTATTTACATGAATGACGGGTATCTCGGATTTGTGTACAACAAACCTGTAGGCGCTGCTGTTAAGTGCATAACCAATAAAGATACAATCGATCGTCTTAGGACCAATTTTAACTTGTTTAGGTAGAGGCACTTCAACTTTCGCCAAACACCCCCACACTTTGAGATATTTGTATGATGGTTTTCTTCCTTTCCACAACTCATAAGGAGTAACATCCTTACCTTTGCGTGGAATTTTGTTCAATATGTAGTTGGCTGTCAAGACAGCTTCCCCCCACATGTTCTGGGGCAACCCTGAACTAATTAATAACGCATTCATCATATCTTTAAGTGTTCGATTCTTACGTTCGGCAACGCCATTAGATTTTGGAGCATATGGAGCCGTGGTTTGATGAATTATACCACTTTCGTTGCATAATTCCTCAAATGGAGCTACATATTCACCTCCTCTATCACTTCGAACCATCTTAATACGACAGCCTAATTGATTCTCGGCTTCATTCTTGAAGTTCTTAAAGGCTTCAATAGCCTCATCTTTACTTCTCAAAAGATAAAGATAACAATATCTTGTACAATCATCGATGAAAGTGATAAAGTACTTCTTACCACCTCTAGTTTGCACAAATTTTAAATCACACACGTCTATGTGAATTAATTCAAGGGGTTTTGTGTCCCGTTTTACCGAATGAAACGGTAGTTTCGTCATTTTTACCTCAACACAAATCTCGCATTTGTTTTGATTTTTGATTTCATTTAATTTTAGTAAATCTAAGTTTACTAATATTTTTATAGCATTTAGATTCACATGACCTAATCTACAGTGCCATAAATTTGAGCACTCAAGCAAATAAGCAGAAGTAGTAGCATTATTATTAGCAACTGCCTTTGGAGGCTTACAAGTATGAACGCTAAGTTTGAACATGTCCTCGACAATATGACCTTTCCCGAGAGTCTTACCAAACTTGCATATTATCATAAAATCGCTACGAAGGTCTACATCAAATTTAGCTCTAACTAATTTGACACCAGACACCAAATTCTTGCAGATTGCGGGAGCATGCGGACATCCTTGAGTTATCTCCACACCGGAGGTGAATTGAAGCACAACAGTTCCAATTCCAAGAACTGGAGAGGTACGATCACTTGCCTCTGTGATGAAGCGGTCTTGAATCTCCTTGTAAGTGAAAAACAAGTCTCGGTTCACACAGATGTGAGCAGTCGCACTGTATCAAGAAACCAAGTAATCAAGTTAGGTTCCGAGACATGATTTACCTCGGTGATCATGGCAAAGCAAGATCATCTTTGTCCCAAGAGTCAAAGTCCTTCTCGACATGGTTGCCTTTTCCCTTTCCCTTGTTCTTCTTCGGCTTTGTGAGCTTTTCGCCATATGGCCGGGCTTGTCACAGTTGTAGCACGTTCCGGTAAACTTCGTCGGAGGTGCCACATCCTTTCCCTTGCCTTTGGTAGGAAGTGGACGTTTTTTGGAAGGTCCGCCCCTACCTTCAGTCAGATTAGCCTTAGCATCCATAGGAGCTTTGGTTCTCAAGTCTTGATCACGGACTTGAGCTTCAGTTTGGAACTTAGCAACCAAAATTTCTAGAGTCATTTCCTTTCGCTTATGCTTAAGGTATCCCTTGAACTCCTTCCAACTAGGCGGAAACTTGTCGACCAAGAGCGCCACAGTGTACGCCTCGGGTAGAGGCATCCCCTCAGAATGAACATCATGTATAAGAGTTTGGAACTCTTGTACTTGGGGCATCATTGAACGAGAATCCACCATTTGGAATTCGGAGAGCCTCGTCACAACAAACTTCTTCGTGCTAGCAGGATTAACACGGTATTTCAACTCAAGAGCATCCCAAATTTCTTTGGCAGTCTCCTTGATGTTGAACACATTGAACAGGCCATCATCAAGCCCGTTCAGCAACATATTCCGACACAGATAGTCGGAATGAACCCAGGTATCATAGTCGGTACGCACTTGAACATTCGCCTCGTTCTTAGCAGGGACAGGAGGCTTTTCTTCACGCAGGAAGCTCGCAAGCCCCATTGTGGTAATGTAAAACAACATCTTTTGAGACCAACGTTTGAAATCGGAGCCCGAGAAAACAGGAGGTTTCTCGGCGATAGGCATTAGCCGAGCAGCATTGTGAATGGGAGCCATTGAAGAGCTTGATGATCCAATAGTTCCAGAACCGGTGGATTGATTAGTGGATGCGCCGGTGGTTGCATTGAACGACATTTTTCCCCAGCAAAAGTTTTAGGACGACACGAACAAGTATGGTCGAATATTCTCGTCTTGCGATTATAAGAATAATTCGATACTTGGACGTGTATTACAAATAATATTCTGAACTTAAACTATAAAAAGAACAGAAACGAAATATTACACTTGTAACGAACGAACAATTTTTAATAAACTACATAGATCGTCCGAAGCTGGAGCTTCTGCCCGCAAGACGAGAATACGCCCCGGTAGTGCTCACGGTGAAGCGGCTCGTCCCCAAAGGTTAAAACGATCTGAACGTCCCGGCATTAGCAGCACCGCAAACTGACCGAGCACCTGCGAACTGGAATGGAATGAAGACTGAACTGTATATGATATGCTAAAAATGCACTGATTTTCGTGTATATATAGCATTCCTTGATCATGTGAAGGGACTCAGGGCTGGTCGGATGAAGAGTCTTGCCAACTCAAGAGTCTTGTCCATACCAAAAGGCTAGTGGACTTACGGATTTGGGCCAAAAAGATAAGCCCAAACACCAATACACACCAACCCACTTGTTATTAAGCCCATAAAGGCAAAGACTTTAAATACAAGTCAAAACATCCATCCACAATCAATGTGGGATAACTAACATCATGTTAGTTCCTACTCCAACATCCAACTTTAACATATAATATCTCACTCACCGGAAATCGATTTAGAAATATTAAATATACCACGTTCATCTACTCATGACGTAGATTAACATTCAATAAATATTTTAATTAAATAATAATTATTTAATTAACAATATTTATTCTTAATAAATGATTAATTACTAAACTATTTCCAACAACCTACGGGTTGGATAAAGCCTTCTTACTAAATTTAAGGATATTTGCTGTTTTTCTAGCAAATCCCAAACGGTGTAGGGTAGGAAAGAAACGGTATAGCAGCAGAACTCGACGCGTCACCTCTGATGAAACGTGTCCACTTCCCACGTAAAGCTGCATGCCATTGCTATTATCGACCCAACAGACGAGCAGAATTCGCTGCCCTTTTGCCGTTTTACTGCAAATTTCGTCACTGTAAGCATCACCAGTTCTGTACAAGGTTTCTTTCTGATCTTTTCCCACCGTCGTTTATGTTACCTTTATTAATTGGTTGGGGTTATGAGATAAATTTCTTCAAATCCAATTGCCCAAATCAAGAGTAAGTATATATTTCAGCCTGTTCATGATGTTTGATGAATTAATTATTGTTAGACGATGTGTGATCCTTTTCTGTAGGACGGGTCGGTTTGAGTGCCTCCATTTTAGTAAACTAGGGTGAAGTGGAAAGGGGTGGATCAACACAATTCCGCATTTTAGTTTGTGAGAAGTCATGATTTGTTCCTGTAATTCTACATCCTATATAGTCAGTGTTAGATTGTGGTTGTCAGTGCATTTGTCTCCTTTTCTATGAAACATCTGCTTTGTTTTCAATTTTGGTAGGTTATACCGTGGCAATTCATCGAACACCTCACGGACATTTTGCCACGGGAGATGCATGTGTCATGGCATCACCTTAGTTTCTTGTTTCTGTATCAAAACATGTATGAAGATCTTCATCTGCCGGCCATTGCCGTGGCGGGGTGTTTCGTGTTTGTAGCACTAGTCCTGTCTCTCCTCTTGACTTTTCAGCATCTCAGATGGTACACAAATCCTTCGGTTAGTTCTTTCACCATATCATCATACTCTATAAGAATGTCAAATGCTGATTAAGTTTTCGAATCTCGTTTCGCTCAACATTTAGAAAATTGTTGGATTTTCTGTTTTCAGTAGACAAGGTTCTTTGTTATATGTAAAGTCTGGGATTCCATCTCAAAATCAATTGGCAATGAGAGGAGTAGCCCAGAATTTTTTATATATCGAGTGCAAGGCTTGTAACTACCCGATGTGGGATTAATACTTCAACATATCTAGAGGGAGGGAGAGTATATCTACATCCGGTTATTTTTTTGCTGGGATCTTGACCCTCGTTATCTATCTGTGCTTAATTTTCCACCAGGAGCAAAAATGGATCGTCGCTGTTATATTTATGGTTCCAGTCTATTCGACTGAATCTGTAAGTACATATATCTATTCGTCGATAATTAATTACTACTACATATTGGGTTGCACCTTTACAGGCGGACATGCAGTTAGTATTCATTATTCTGCATTAACTTACGTAAAATGCTGAAGTAATTCTTGTTATCTATTGGGAGCTATAATTTCAGATGCGGATGGCCATAGGGGCCTAGGGGGGCCGTGTCCACCCGTTCTTTCCGCTGGCCAGTAGTGAGTCGTAAAAAAGTCACTAATTTTTTTAGTGAGAATTGGGTTTTTAAAATTTTATAAAAAAAAGTCTCTCTTTTAAAGTTTAAACAGAAGTCCCAAAAGAAAAAGTGCGCCCATACCGTGTCAGTGTCAGTTGTCACCATCTACGATCCTATGTTGACGTCGCTCCTCCCTCTACGTCCTACGATCGTGTCCGGCCACAGGCGCCGATAAGTGCCTGGTGTCCCTATGTCTCCGGCTCCTTTCTTCTTCGTTCGGGTTCCTGCTCTCTTAGTTTCGTCACCTTGGCTTATCAAGTCCGTGTTCCACCCCTCGATAATTTACAAAAGGTTTCATACTGAAATGCAAATTTATGAAACATAATTCTCGGTGAATTTCATGTTCCCTCCCTGAATGTGGGAGGTTGGTTCGAAATTGGAAAAGGATAAAGTAACACAGAGTCAAACAACAGTATGTGGAAGAGCATGCGCCATTAATTTCTTCAATTCACGAGCTCATTATTTCACGACTCTACATTTTGGTTTTCGTTAATTTAATCCATAATCTGTCTTTTTTCCCCCAGATCTTATCCCTGTGGAATGGGAAGTTATCTCTTGCTTGTGACATACTGAGAAATTGCTATGAAGCATTTGCCTTATATGCATTTGGAAGCTACTTGATTGCGTGCCTCGGTAACGACCTCTTATTTCGGAAAAAAATAATAACTAATTTCCAGCCTCCTTGTGTTTATTCGTCATAAATATGCTAATTTTAACTTCATACCACATTGTTTTCTTAATAATTCTTTTTTTTTTGCCTTAATTGTCAAAAAAATGAGATGTATAACAGTTTCTTCGAATCATGTCGAGATTTTCTTTAACTGTAGTACCATTTTGACAGGTGGTGAACGACAAGTCATAGACTTGCTTGAAAACGAGGCGAATAGGCAAATCAGGAAGCCATTGCTGGAAGGGCAAAAAGAACCACAGTCAGAGCACAAAGCATTCCGCAATTTCATCTTCAAACCATATGTGCTTGGAAAGGATTTGTTCACGATTATCAAATTCGGTTTAGTACAATATGTAAAAAAACCCTCTTTCTCTTTACTTATTTCTATTATTGTTCCTTCTTTCCAAACATTCTTACATGTTCGGGCTGTTTTAGCAGATGATTTTGAAGACTCTATGTGCATTCTTAGCATTCGTCCTCGAGCTATGCGGAGTGTATGGTGATGGAGAATTTAAGTGGTACTATGGGTACGTATAATTTTTTCGAACCCAGTAAAGATTAACTTTATGCCAAGTCTTTTATTGGCATTTCATATTTAAAATGATGGTACTCCACTACTCCCTCCCTTTCATGTTAATTGATGTTTTACTTATTTCAGGTTGAAGTTTGACCATAAATTCTCATAAAAAATAATCATAAAATTTACAAAAACTATACTGCTAGATTCGTATTAATCTTACAATAATATATATATATATATTTTTTTTGTAAATATATTTTGGAGATAATTTAGGGTCAAAGTTCAACCTTAAAAAAGCAAAATGTCAATTACTAAGGAAACTGAGGTAGTATTAACCAGAAACAGATTTTGGCTAAATTTTTAATAAAAGTGAACAGAATCATGCCGTCTTTCCTCATCATCACATGCCCTTTCTTGCAGGTACCCATATATAACGATAGTTTTGAATTTCAGCCAAATGTGGGCACTGTATTGCCTCGTTCAGTTTTACAACGTAACTCATCGAAGACTTGAAGCAATAAAACCACTTGCGAAATTTATTAGCTTTAAGGCTATTGTATTCGCGACGTGGTGGCAAGGTGTGGGCATTGTTTTGTTGTGCACTTTTGGAGTTCTCCCCAAAGAGGGAAGATTTCAGACTGGACTTCAAGATTTTATGATCTGCATAGAGGTGAATTTATCTATTTGGAAAATATGTGAGTGATTTTATTTCTCTTCATTTTGTTTTGACGAGGATCTTATGCGATTCGTTCACTTTTGTCTTGCTTCTTTGTTGTAAGCATGAGTCAGTCGGTTGATGTTTCTTTTCGCGTCGGGTGACAGATGGCAATCGCGGCTGTTGCTCACATTTTTGTCTTCTCAGCAAAACCTTATCATTTTGTACCTACATTTAATGTTACCACCCAAGAGACAACCGCTATGCTTAATATAGAAGAAGGCGATAAAGAGAAGCCGGCAATCCTCGGAAAGAAGGAAACTGAGGTCGAGGCACCTGGGACAAATATTAAAGAAAGCGTCCAGGATATTGTTGTCGAAGGAGGCCAAAAGGTAAACATCTCTCTCTCTCTCTCTCTCTCTCTCTCTCTCTCTCTCTCTCTCTCTCTCTCTCTCTCTCTCTCTCTCTCTCTCTCTCTCTCTCTCTCTCGCCCGCTCCCTCCCCCCCTCCCTCTCCCTCTCCCTCGCCCTCGTTCCCCCCTCCCTCCCTCTCTCTCTATATCTAAAATGTACAAATCAGGATTGTTATTCAACAATCCACTTAATTGCAAATTTATCCCCTAATTATTAGTGGGGTAATTTTGGCCACTTAAGTATGCAAAGTAGCAATTTAGTCCTTCAAGTTTTGAATTTTTGCAATTCCACCAAGTTTTGATTCAATGCAATTGTGGTTAGCCAAGTTCCAACTTGGTGAAATTCTAGTCGCAAATGGCTGATTCAATATATAAATATATTCCTTGAACGCCCTTAAATACTAAGATATCGAAAAAAACAAGTTACAAGACTGAAATTGCTAATCTGACTAGATTAACAATAAATGTCGAGGACCGGAATGGTATCATCAAAAAGTTGTACGGACTAAATCTGTCGACCCCCTGAAGCTACGGGACTAAAAATGCATTTAGCTTTCAGTAATCGTATAATTCTGCAAACAGGTGGTGAAGGACGTTGTATTGACAATCAGCCAAGCGATTGAACCGGTTCATGAGGGCATGACAAAGATCCAAGAAACTTTCCACCAGATGTCGGTATCTGGTGGTGATAGCAAAGACGAGCTGGAAGTTAAGGTTGAAGAACATGAAGAGAGTATAACTAGGAAAGCTGAAGTGTAATGAGTATCTCAGAAGGGTGAAAAACATCAGGCTTGAAATATTTGCCCAAGAGGTCATACTGATTTATTGCTCTGTTGTAAATATTTGAGAACTGTAGTATGACGTATTATTTTTTTTTTTTGAAACAGGGAGGGCGCAAGAGAATAGAATATTTTATGGACATGAATTTGGCCTGGTGGACTGTTTATATTTGGTGCTAAAACAATTGATAATCTGGGTTAGCACTACTAAATCATCTTTTCATTAGGGAAAAAACAAAATACCAAACCAAAAACTAAGCCTTATCTCACTAGGTGGTGGGATCGGATATATGAAAATGACGTCTCCATGATCTCTAAGTCTTTCGAAATAGTTCTCGTTCAACTCTTTTTTCGGTCTACCCTTACCTCTACGCCCATTTGTGACTATCATGCTTCACACCTTCTAACTGGTGCACCTACTGGACGTCTTTTTACACGCCTTGGACGTCTTTTTACACGCCTATAACGTACCAGACGGTTCTTTCTCAATCTTTCCTCAATTGGGGCCACCCTTACTTTCTTTCGGATTACTTCATTTCTAATGCTATCTCCGCGCGTCACGCCATACAATCTCATTCGCATCCTCATCTCTGACATTCTTTGGATATGTTGGTGTTTCACTGCCAACAATTTGATTCATATAACATCGCTGGTCTTATTGCCATTTTGTAATATTTACCCTTAATCTTTTGAGGGACCTTCTTGTCATACAACACCCCAGTAGCACTACGATATTTATTCAATCATACTTGAATATTATGTCTAATATCGGCATCAACATCTTTTGACTCACCCACTAAGAAAATATCGTCTGCAAACATGCATCATGGTATATCATCTTGAATATCCCCTGATAAGTTCATCTATCACCATTGCAAATAAAATTGGGCTCAGAGCCGATCCTTGGTGGAGCCCGATTGGAATTAGAACCTCACTGCTCTCCCCTCTACATGTCCTGTCTGTCGTCGTTGCTCCAGCATACATATCCTTTATCGCTTCGATATAGGCCACACGACTCCTTTCTTTTCCAACACCTTCAAAAGAATATGTCGTTCATATGCCTTCTCTAAATATATGCACACCATAAGAAGATCTTTTTGTTTGTCCCTATATAGCTCCATCAATCTTCTCAACAAGAAGATTGCTTCCATGTTTGATCGTCCGGGCATAAAGCCAAACTGGTTTTTAGAAATTTCGGTAGTCTTCCTTAACCTTCTCTTGATCACCCTTTTCCAAAGTTTCACATCAAATTAATCCCTCGATAATTTGAACAATCTTGAATATCTCATTTATTCTTAAAGATGGGTAGCAGAGTACTTTT
Organism: Orobanche coerulescens; assembly: GCA_033398695.1. NCBI lineage: Eukaryota > Viridiplantae > Streptophyta > Magnoliopsida > Lamiales > Orobanchaceae > Orobanche > Orobanche coerulescens. The sequence goes on along the minus strand of CM065810.1, from coordinate 141,105,738 downwards.
CCTCCATACATTTGATATGCTCTTATTTTTTAATATGACACTGAATAGCTCTGTCAACCAATCTATTCCTTTATCCCCTAAACACTTCCATACTTCAATAGAAATGTTATCAGGGCCGACGGCTTTGCCCTTTTCATCATTCTTAAAGCCTCGGTAACCTCATTCCTTGTGATTCTCCTATAAAAGTTCCGGTTTAGGTTGTCTCTAGGGATGTTGAGGCTCTCGAAGTTGATAGCTACCTCACTAGTTACATTAAACCGCTGAAAAAAAGTATCTCTTCCATCGCTCGTTGAGTTCATCTTCTCTTGCCAGTCGTTCCCTTCTTCATCCTTGATACACCTAACTTGACACAAATTTTTTGTATTTTTATCTCGGTCCTTGGCGAGTCGAAACACTTCATTTTCTCATTCTTTCGTATCTGGTCGTTTGCACAAGTCCGCATAAACCTGTCTTTGCCTCAACCACCGCCTTCTTCGCTGCACATTTAGCTGTCTTATACCCCTCTAAGCTTACTAAAGTTTGCTCCTTCTCCCACCCTCCTTTGAAACATTTTTTTTATGTTTCAGCTTATCTTGGACTTCATTAGACCACCACCATGCTTCTTTTTCTCCAGGAGTCCCTCATTTTGATTCTCCTAAGATTCTTTTCCCATTTCTTTCTATGCATTCCGTTGTCCGGTCCCACATATCATTAGCACTATCAGGAGTTCCCCATACATCCTCGTTAACCGGATTATCTCTAAAATTGCTAAGTTTATCCCCTTTAAGGTTCCACCATTTTGTCATGTTCCATCTCGAAACCTTACGTTTTCTTTTCCACATTTTTGTAGTCTCACATCCAGGACTATGTTGTGTGGCTAAGCACTCTCCTGGAATTATCTTACAATTTATACAACTTTGATGATCACTTTTCCTAGAAAGAAAGAATCTATTTGCGTCTTAGTAGTCCCACTCCTATAAGTGATTAAGTGTCCCTCTCTCTTCTTAAACAGTGTGTAGGCTATGATAAGATCATACGCAATCGAAAAGTCTAAGATTGATTTCCCTTCGTTATTCCGGCAATCGTAACCATAGCTCCCATGCATATTCTCATAATCAGATGCCTCTCTTCCCACATGATCATCAAACCCCACGTATAAATAATTTTGGGTATTTTCATTATCATGTCTTCAAGATCTTCCCTGAACTTCTGTTTCACTGTCTCTCTTAAGCCCACTTGAGGAGCATAAGCACTTATTATGTTAATAGTCTCCTCACCAAGTATTAACATAATAACGATCAGCCTGTCCCCTGTTCATTTCACATTAACTAGGTCACCTGTGAGATCCCTCTTAACAATGATTCATACCCCATTTCTACCACTCTCTACCCCCGTATACCACAACTTATATCTAGTTTCTCAATCGTTCTCGCTTTCGCTCCCTTCCATCTAGTTTTTTGCACACACATTATGTCTATCCTTCTTCTCTCCAGAGTATCAATAATTTTCCTAAGTTTGCTTGTGAGACTACCAATGTTCCATGATTCCATCTTAAGTCTATTGTTCTTGTATGTCCATAAAGACCCGGGAACCCCTTGCTTTCCTTGAGGCACTACACTCGGGCACCGATGCAGCATGTCGTTGCTCATTAACACTGTACCCGAACCATACAGCACGTCTCTATGCAGGGAACGCCACAACATTATTTCGTTGATTGTCATATTCATAATTGGGTTTTGACGAATTTCACGTTGGTTGTCGAGGCCTTATGCAAGCCTCCTCCTTTATCGTGTTACATACGCAACACGGCGGAGTTATTAGGGAAAAAACAGTGTTAAAAAAATTCTCGTTTAGTCCAATTAATTCTTCGATTAATCCCTAGGAGATCGTTTACCTTTCCGATTATGGCCTAAACGTTTGTACCGGGCGGTCGCCTAGGCGGGCCGGCGGTCGCCAAGCAAGGCAAGCTAGGTGGGCGCCTAGGTAGCTAGGCTTTTTTTTTTTTTTATGGTTTTAAAATTTCAAACTAAGATATTATGGATATTATGGACTCCTTTATATCTATATCAATGTTTCAGATTCAATATATAATTGATTATATGTCTGAATGGTTATGTACTAATTATTTTTAATTATTTTATATGTATATAATTTTATATATAAAATAATTAAAATAATAATAAAAAATAAATTTGCCTATTCCGATTAATCCTCTACGCGTTAGCAATCCAAATGTCTAGCGTTTAACATTTTTTAGAACCTCGAGAAAAAGTCGATCCAATTCAATTGGTTTTGAATAAGGGTGGTATATCGTATGGAATCGAAAATATTGTCACTTGTCAGTTACTATACTCATTCTCAAATATATTTTATTTTCCTCAATTGGAGAAATTCTGCATGTATCGACCAAAATAGAAAAAACTCTGATATTGGGCATGCTAAAAGAAATACTTTCCATGGTTGAGGTTTAGTTTAGTCGCAAAATTCAGTTACCTTTCAAGATAAAATGTGCATACTACATTCAATTGAAAAATTATACCGTGCAATATGATGTATCGTACATGATACATCAATAGTGATTATATTTATACACCAATTGTGATTATATTGTTGCGTCATGTTTTTCACTGTAATTATGTTATACATCAGTTGTGATTATGTTATACACCAGTGTAATTATGCTAGTAATCAAAATTGGTATATATCTTGCATCGTAGATCAATTAGTCTAATTTAACTTGTGATGCATTTTTTAGGACGACTTGCATGGTCTCAAAGTCATTTTATGTTGTTGTTTATAAATTGGTCATAGATAGTAATAAAAATTAATTTATGTACCCAAATCCTAATAAACCATATTTTTTATCAGGAAAATATAAGTTTTATAACACTAAAAAACAGGTATAAGTAGTACCAGATAAGTACACCCCAAATCAAGCATAACTTCTAATTTACAAACATTTAGGGGGTATTTGGTAGAGAGAAATGAGAGGAGAGAAATGGAAATGGAAATGGATTCTCTTGTTTGGTAGAGAGAAATGAGAGGAGAGAAATGAAATGGCATTTCCCTGAGAATTGATTTCCTTTGTATTTGGAGAGAATTGATTTCTCTGATTTTTGGAGAGAATTGATTTCTCTGAGTTGGTATCGCCGCCACCACCACCACCACTGTCGCCACCACCGACCACCACTGCCACCTCCACCGCCGCCACCACCATCGCCACCACCTCCACCGCCACCACCACCGCCGCCGCCACCACCACCACCATCGCCACTACCGACCACCGCTGCCACCACCGTCGCCACCACCGACCACCGCTGCCACCATCGCCACCACCGCCACCACCACCACCGCCGCCACCACCGACCACCGCTGCCACCACCGCCGCCACCACCGCCACCGCCGCCACCACCACCGCCGCTGCCACCACCACCGCCACCACCACCACCGCCACGACCACCACCGCCACCACCAAGAGAAATGATTCTCTGTTGCATTTCTCTGCTGAATTCTCTGTGCTACCAAACAGGATAGTCAATTCCTATTCTCCTGACCAATTCTCTTTCTCTGCAATCAATTCTCTACAATTCCATTCTCTGTACCAAACGCACCCTTAGATTCGAACTCCTAAGAGACACGAGCATACGAGAGAAGAATTAGACTCTCAACATTATGCATGGATTTTGAAGTCACTCGTTCAAGTTGATAGTACAACATCTAGGTTCTCTCTCATTGTTCCGGCTCCAGGTTCTCGTCTTCGACTCTTCGAGTATTTTCCCCCCTCTCCATTCACAAAAACAATTGCATTCCTTATTTTCCATAATAGCAAAGTAGTACATTTTTGCTGTTCCATTTTGTAGGAATTCATTCCAATAACACTCCCCAAGAATGTGTAACGAGTTTAGGTGGAACATATTTGTTCTAGACCAACTTTAAGTCCTCACACACATCTACCTCGTCGCCCTTCTTGTGCCTAAACAGCCACTCGTAAACTCTCTTGGCCGTATATCTCCCATTCGCTGAATACCTCCATCTCCAAGAATCTTCCCTTTCTCGATGAATCAGTAACATTAAATCATTCAACAGAATATACCCCAAATCAAAGAAGGTTCTCTTCCATCTCCATTTCCATTACCATATTTCTTCCTCCGCTCACCTATCTCATCAACCCTTAAAGCCTTAAAACTCAAATTATAGAGCCGGAAAAATAGGATATAAAGGGAGCATCCCCAACCCATACTTTTTTCCCGAATTAGGTTAGTGTATTGATTAAAAGTTGATGTAGTTATTATTATTATTATTATTATTATTATTATTATTATTATTATTATTGTTATTATTATTAAAAAAGATGCGTAAATTAATAATGACTTATTCTTATAAAGACGAATGATTTCTTGGATAATAGTATTGTAAAAATATATGTCAATTGTTCTTTTCTACCAATAAAATGGAGATGATTATTCCCACGGACATGATCGTGGATGAAATGGTGTCTGATATCAATATATTTTGTCCTACAATGTAAAATGAGGTTTTTACTCTGATTTGTGGCGCTAGTATTATCACAAAAAGTGGCGTCTTTTTAAGAGTAATGCCATAATTAAGTAATTGATTTATGCACAAGCACTTCCAGTAGCCACATATTCGGCTTCAGCTGTGAAAGTAGTTACAATAGTCTGTTTTTTACTACCCCATGAAGTTAAACATGAACCAGATACTGATGCTTTTTATCAATTTTATGTCTGCAAAATCGGCGTCTCTATATGCAAATAAATTGAAATCAATGCAAGAGGGATACCATACTCCCAAACCAATAGTACCTTGTAAGTACCAGAATATCCATCTGCACGCTACTAAATGCGATTCTTTTGGAGTCGCTTGAAATCGAGCATATAAATAAGTTGCAAGCATAATGCCAGGACTAGAAGCGGTTAAATAAAAAAGAAATCCGATCATACCTCGATAGAGTTTTTGATCAACGGATGTTCCCTTCTCGTCCTTGTCAAGCTTGAAGACATGAAAGTAGAATTTTTTTTACACTCTTCCATCTTAGGTTTCTTTAACAACTTTTTGACATATTTGGTTTGATAGATCAATATTACGTCTTCAAGTTGTTTTATTTGTAATTCGAAGAAATATGTTAATTCCTCCATAATGCTCATCTTGAATTCTCCTTGCATGAGATTAGAAAATTCTTGGCATAGAGAACAATTATTAGCACCAAATACACTATCATCGACATATCTTCATCTAAAGTTTTGATGAAGAGAGTAGAGATTTTTTTGGAATAGGTAGACATTGTAATGCCTGTATGTAGGTAGGGATAATGATTCTAGTGAATAACTTTATAAAATATAAATTTGAAATTATTTAAGTATAAAAATAATCTTAAGTTGATAAGAGAAATAAATAAATAGATGAGGGAGCTAATACAAGTGTACGTACTAATGTTGGGAGGACAGAAGAATTCCCTATTACGATTGGGGTGCATCAAGGATCTGCTCTTAGTCTTTTTCTCTTTGCCATAGTCATGGACGAATTGACAAGAGAAATTCAAAATGACGTTCCGTGGTGTATGATGTTTGCAGATGATATTATGTTGATTGATGAAACGAAGGTTGGAGTGCAACAGAAATTGGAACTTTGGAGGGATACTTTGGAAGCTCGAGGCTTTAGGCTGAGCAGAAGTAAGACTGAATATATGGAGTGTAGGTTTAGCGAAAACAGTGATAGAGAGGCGGGGATGATCACATTTGATGGGAAAGTTGTTCATGGATCCACTTTCTTTCGGTATCTTGGATCTATTATCCAAAAATATGGAGAGCTAGATGGCGATGTGGCTCACAGAATAAAGGCCGGGTGGTTGAAGTGGAAGAGTGCCACAGGAGTTTTATATGATCCTGACATGCCTCATAGATTAAAGGGTAAATTTTATCGCACGGCAATTAGGCATGCGCTGTTATATGGCACCGAGTGTTGGGCTGTAAACAGTGTCACGTTGAAAAGATGAATGTGGCGGAGATGCGTATGCTACGATGGATGTGTGGTCATACAAAAAAAGATCGACTCAGAAATGAGGTGACTAGAGAGAAGGTAAGAGTTGCGGCTATAGAAGACAAGATGATGGAGAATCGATTACGATGGTTTGGTCATGTGAGAAGAAGACCTGTTGATGCCCCAGTGAGGAGGCTAGAAAGTTGGGGAACAAGTAATGTTGTAAAAGGTAGAGGAAGACCCAAGAAAACTTGGATAAAGATGATTGAAAATGATATGCGGTTTCTTGGAATTGGAGAAAGTATGGCGATAGAGAGGCAAATGTGGCGGGAAAGAATACAAATGGTGGATGGAATCTGATTCCTTTTTTTTTGTATTTTTATTCCTATTTTCTTTTATTCCATGTTATCTGTTAATTTATTTTTCAGAATTTTTTATTTTTTTTCTTTTTTTTTCTTTTTTCTTTCATTCTCTTTTTTTATTTGCTTTTTTCTCTACTTTTTTCACTACTTTTTCCCTCTTTTTCTCTTTTTATGTTATTTATGTAACGATCATTGACGGTTTCACAGTTTGATTCATGTTAGCCGACCCCAAATCATTTTGGGACTAAGGCTTAGATGTTGTTGTTGTTGTTGTTGTTTATTTTATAATATAACTACACAAAAAGATCGTCTTAATTATAAAATAATTTTCAAAAATCATAGATAAAATTATATAATTTGCAAATAAATATGAGAAACTACAAATAAATCCTATTAAATATAATAATATTTAAAAACTATAAATAAATTATGATAAATACAAATAAATGCAAAAAATACAAAACATAAATTCTAAAAATAACAATCAATTAAAAAGTTATAGAAAATCATAAATACAATAAATCTTATAATATCCAAATTAAATACTAAAATTAAAGTTAAAAAATCAAAGTTATAAAAAATCATAAATAGAATAAATCTTATAATAATAAAATTAAAAAAATCTTTAAAATATATATATTGAAAAGATAAATCTTAGAAAATACTATAAATACTAAAAATATAAATAGAACCTTTTCTATTTTTTGGTAGTTTATATTTTGGTGTATTTTCCGTTGTTGGCGACTCGCCTGTAACCGTTTTAACATTTTGAGAATGTTTAATTATGTGTATTTTGGCATCTGAGCATGTTTCGAGATTGTTGTACTCGATTTTGTGTTTAGTCATGGTATTTTCCGCTTGTTGACTTGTTTTGTGCGATTGTGGTGCGAAACTGTCGTTTCGGGTTTTGTGTGAGTTCGTTTAATGTTGTTAGACATGTTGTGAGTTTCGGCATTGTTTGTTTCTGTATCATGGTTTTCGGTAATTTCGGGTCATTTCGTAATTTCCTAAAAGTTTAGGGAATTTACTTTCGTGGTCATATTACGAACCTTCGGCTAGTCGGGATCGTGTTTTCCTTCTAGCACTTAAGTTCGTCATCTCGAACCTTTCACAAGCTTGTTCTAGTTTCGTGTATTCATCGTCTCATGATTCCGTCGCACTCTCTCTTGATGAACTGCTCTTAGTAGTTGTGCTGAGTGTCTTACGTACGTTAAGTCCAGACCTTTACGTACCTTAAGACTATTACGTACGTTAAGGGCTTATTCCTAACATACGTAACAACCTTCGTGTTTTTGGGCAGTGAGTCCTGCAAATTCATTATGTACGTAAGCTTTAGAAGTTTTACGTATGTTAACCCCTATGGATTACGTACGTAAGCCAGCCTGGGTTTAAATACCCAGGAACGGACCGAATTCGCCCATTTCTTCCTTTCTTCTTCTCCCGCGCGACTTGGGCAATTTTTGGGCGACTTTCGTGCGATTTCGAGCTTTCAACTATCTAGCCATCATCTTCCTTGGAGTTGTGGAGTAGATTGACAACACAAAGCCATCATTTTTGTCTTCGATTCGAGGTAAATCACTGGAACCCTACTTTTGGGAATTGAGGGTTCTTTGTAAATTCTCCGATCTAGTCGTAGTTATAATGAAATTGTGTTGAGTATGGATTATCTACTTCCGATTCATGTTTTCCTATGGGATTATTGTCGTATTCTTGTAATTGTTGAGAATCGAGAGGGTTTTGGTTGCGATCCGCCCTCGTTGAATATGAAGTTGGATTATTTGAGTCGTAGGTGGGGTTTTCGGGCGTATTTCCATTTAATTTCCAATCGTACTATTGTTGATAGTCGTTTTACGAATCGTCTAGGTTCGATATTTCCAAATTCTTCCAACGGTTCGTTTACCGTTTCTTATCAGTCCGTTATGTCTCAAAGGCAAGTAACTCTTACGAATTTTACTATCTTAAATGTGCAAAGTGATGTATTTGAGTGTTAGAGCGTTTATGTTCACTCTGGGAGGGTCCGACGGGGCCACGGGGGAATCCACGCATAGTTGGGTTCATGAACTTTTGGGTTAACCACTCCGGGAGGGTCTATCGGGGCCTCAGAGAGATTCGCGCATGGTCGGGTCCACGGTTAATCGGGAGGAATTGTATTTTGTGATGTATTGTAGATTTTGCATTTCCGGAAATCATTATCTGTCTTGTTTTCGAAAACCATTGATGTATGTGCTTTGATGTTGTAAGATGTAAGAATTCATTTGCGTTACTTGTACTAGCTATTCCACGGCTAACCCCATTTGGGGGAAATACATTTCATGTATTTCAGGTGCGAAGAATGCGGTCGGAAGAGTGCCGGGGCAGCACGAGGATGAAGGCCAGACATGATACTGTGATGTGGCCGTCGTGTTTAATTGTTTTGAGATCGGTTATTGGGGTTTTGTTTTTTACTTGTCAAGATTGTAAGATGGTACTCGAGTACTATAGGAGAGATGTTTCTCTGTTGTCGGTTTCATTAAATTATTGTTTTCCTTTTTTTGGTTTAAATGTTGTTGTGGGAATTCCATCGGCTAATCCGATAAATGATGGATGGTTTTGATGTGTTATGTTATGGATGAAGTATTTAGCCTTGTGAGTTCCAGATGGGATTCACGGCGCTGTGACATGCCCTGAATATCTTGGGGGTGTTACAGAATATGGTATAGGAGCCTAGGTTTATGGATACCTAGGATTTTGGTCTTTTGGGTCTAGTCATGTTGTTGTAAACACGGTATCATCGCGCTGCCATCATCTTAGTACGACCGGTAATTGTAAGATCTTGTAAATTTTTATTGTCTTTATTGTCTTGTCTTCTGATTTCGTAATATGGGGGACCGGTCACCTTGACGGTTATTTTTCTGAACTGTACTTACGTCTTCCTCTCTTTTTTTCCTCTCCTTTAGAATGTCAGCCGGTAGAGGACGCGGACGCGGTCGCGGATGCAGTCGAGGACGTGGCGCAGCCGGTGGGGCGGCCATGTCTCTCGGTTCGGATGCTGGATCGACTACTCCTACTTTGTCGAATTCAGTCCACCCTAGCACCGATGGTCAGTAGGACCAGACGGCCAGTTTGGGAGATTCTGCAGGGAATAATGCAGGTGTTGGTGTGGCCACTATACTACACCAAGTGGCTAACCAAATGGCACTCCTGACCCAAGCAGTTCAACTCAATAATCCACCTCATGTGGAGAACGCTGGGGCAGAGAGATGGCTACAGGATGTGATCCGTATGCGCCCTCCTCAGTTCATTGGTGCTACGGATCCGATAGGCTGGGAAGATTGGATCAACGAGATGGACAAAGTTTTTATGGCGGTAAATTGTCCGGAGGCACGGAGGGTGGCGATTGCGCAGTACTTTCTGATGAGGGACACTGTTAGCTAGTCGCAAGTGGTTGCGCCTCAGGACCGTGAGGTTTCATGGGACGAGTTTAAAGAACTAATGGAGGCCGAGTATTGCCCGTGGCCTGTTCACGAGGCCAGAATCCGAGCTTTTTATAAGGCTAAACCCCAGGACATCCCAGTATCTCAGACGATCATCGAATATAACCAACAACTTAATCATGTCAAGGGGCAAGTGAGGGGAGAGAGAGAGATAAGATCTGACATTTTGATATGCGGATAAAGCCTAGAATTCGACATTACATGGCTGAGTTCGCTTGTAGTACACTGAATGAGTATCAGGGCAAAGCTTTGGCCTATGATATGTCCTTCGCGGTTGTAGAAACGGCTAGTGAGGGTAAGAAGCAGAAGACCTCAGGAAATTTTTCGGGTAGTAAGAACAACAACCAGCAGAAATCTCAATCGGCGAACTACCAATCCGGGAAGTCTCACCATGCATCTGAAGGCAACCAAAATTTCAGAACTGGTCCTAGTATATCTAGCCGGAGTGTGACATGTTTTAACTGTGGCCAGCAGGGCCATATCAGTCGTGATTGTGACCTACCTCACCTGAAGTGCTATAGTTGCGGCCATACGGGCCACAGAGTTGCGTATTGTACCGAGAGAGAGAAGACTCTTGGAGTTCCGGCATCTGTTCCTACACCTGGAGAACCAAGTGTTTATCAGAAGTCGTCTGCCGGTCAGCCGTCTCAAGGTTTCGGTCAGGGACGAGGACGGGGTCAGTCTGTTAGAGGGGGAGCCTCTAGTGCGGATCAGTTCAGCTACGTGTTTATGAGATGAGGAGAGCGGACGATCCAGAGGCTACTGTGGCTACATGTACCGTTCATGTTATCTCTCAACCAATTGGAGTGCTTTTCGTTTCTGGTGCTTCTCATTCATTCATCTCTTTGGATTGTGTGCATCGGTTGAATATTGTATGTCTGTCTGCTTGTGTGAACCATTTGTCGTTAAATTTCCTAGTGGGGATAGAATTGTGGGCGATAGAGACGTTAGAGATTGTCCAGTGATGATCACAGATAGAGTGTGGCTTTTGAACTTAATAGTTGTTGATATTGTCGATAAGGATTTGATCCTTGGGGACGACTGGCTTGATAGACATGGCGCGGTAATGAATTATCGCACGAGGAGTATATCGATGTTGGCCGAGGATGGTAACGAGCACTCATTTGTGGGACACCATAGGAAGGGTCAGAAACTGTTAATCAGTGCTATGAAGGCAGCGAAACTCATTAGGGATGGTTATATCGGATATTGGTGTTATGCTACGAGAGTAGAGAACGAGAAGGTTGACTTTTCTTTGATTCCAGAGGTAAACGAGTTTCCAGATGTTTTTCCGGATGACTTGCCAGGACTACCACCGGAGCGGGAGATCGAGTTCACGGTTGATTTAGAACCGAGTGCAGCCCCGATCTCCAAGGCACCGTACCGTATGTAACACCCCCAGAGCCATCCAGGAATATTACAGCGCCGTGGGCCCCGAGATGGAACCCACAAGGCTGAAGGAAATTTTTGCAAATATTTACATACGCCCAAGAGGCTAACGACGGTATTATATATTTAAAACATTCGAAGACTTTATAAAACTCGTTTATCAAAACCGTCATAAAATATCATTTGAAACCACAAGGCCCGAAATGCCAAAGTAACCCAAGTTACCAGATACCAAAAGGCTATTTAAAAATACTCGCGCAGCGAAAAAAGACAAACAATTAAAATACTCTAGCAGCGGAATACAAGAACTGATCAGGAAACTCAATACACAAACACATGTCCTAGCCAGTATCTTCCGGGAAGCTCATCTCTCCACGACCGCTACAAGTTTGATAATCCAAGAACCTAAAAAGAAAGCCCACGACGGGGTCAGCCATATTATCTAACAATGATAACCATCACATCACGTCAATAATTACATACCAATGAAATACTAAGTAAGAATACGACCAATGTAATCTTACGCCATAACTTTATCAACTCGTGATAATAATTACCAAAGTTCACATCTCGTATCCTTTCAACAACACAATAAGCTCATACCGAAGTATCTGTATTGTATCTCAACAATACCCAAGGTTCTCAAAATATTATCATAAGTCGCAATACGGAAATATACCAACTCTGACCAATTCAATCCATCGGAACAACATCATCAAATCCCAACATGATAATCGATTGTCCATCAAAAGACAAATACTAAAGGAAATACGGAGCATACCTCAAGATATGAAATGCCACGATGAAATCATGTCAGTCTAATCCAAGATCAGATCAACACAACATACGGACACGGTCCTAACACAAGACCTACAAATGCATACTCAAATGACAACGTTAATATGCTCACATCAATAACAACAATGTATACTTATGGCAAACCCATAATATACATACGCACAACAATAACACATATGGTAATCCAATGATCCAGCGCACACAACTATAGATCCCCATAATGATCCCATTGGACCAATGCCTGGTGACATTACCTGTCCAACGATCCAGCGCACACAACTATAGATATCCTATGTTTATCCCGTTGGACCAACGCATGGTGGACATATCACAATAATGCACAACTGCACAAAACAACAGTACACAATACACGACAACAATAATATACAAATGCATGACAACAACGATACACGAATGTATCATAACATGATCGACACAAAAGACAAAGATGATTAAAATACTTGCTCCGAGTCCTTCGAGCGCAATCTCGATATCTAAACCATCACCAACCATTATTCTGAATATTCAACGATTTAAAATGTCACGGACGGTATATAATTCACGTCTTCGTCTATACCACAATGTATCCTCGATACCAAGTATACCAACAATAAATTTAAATCATATACATTATAATTTAATTCCCAAAACTCGAATACAACTTATAATACCAAATCTCCTGTGATTACGATTATACAAATTGCAATACGAATTATAAACGAATGAAACGGAAACCATTCATTAAATATTATAAACTGAGCAAGTAATAACTTGCCTCGATACCGATGAAACCGTTACCAATTCCTTGCCGTCGTCTACGAACTCCTCAGCCCCGACCAAAGCAATCTACGAACATTCTCGAGTACGACCGCAAAACATGGTTCTAATCACCGATCAATATTCTCAACCTATTACAGTAATTCGATAAACAACAAGTTCGATAACAATCAACAATCCAATCAACAAACCAACAGTTCTACAATATCTCGATTAACCACTAGTCTGATCAATCTAATTCAAACCATAACGAATTCATAACCACAACACGAAAATACTGCACTGTCTGCCTACTTCGCGCACGTTAAACACATAACGTAGCGTGCACTAAGTCGCTCCCATTAGCGTGCGCGAGCCTGTAAGATTAGCGTGCACTAATGCTGTACAGTTGCATGCATTCCAAGCATCGACTAACACCTTGCGACTACGAATACGAATGAAAAGGAAATCATGCTCCAAGATTAACAATAACTTTTCCAAATTCAATCTCATCACCATACTCGAAATCATATTCATGTTCTTATACGAATATTATATCAAAACACATATCTTAGCTCTAGATACGAATATCTCATATTCATATCCAAAATACCAACACCTCCTATACATAATCGTCATATCATATCATACTTAATCTAGAATACAACCTCATATCATGATTCATATGAAATCAACATAATTCAGAAATCCATCTTTCATCGGGTTTGAACGAAACACAATTCTTAAAGTATGGAGAATCTTAATTAACATCCGAGAACTCTTATCAAAATCCCATTAAATCTTATATAACATCATCACATGATAATCTAACTCGCTTCCACACAAGTAATCATCCTTAAAAACGAACCCCTATCAAAGGGATACGAAATTACCTTGTATAGATGAACCAAGAAGAAGAACAATTGAACCCCTTTCCAAGAATCATGAATAACTTCAAGAACCAGGCTTTAATCCATGCTCTCCACCTTAATCTTGTTAAAGATCATCACCTCTCAGTGTTTGGGAACCTCAAATACTTCTCAAGGCTCCCTCAATCGGTTCACATGAAGAAATGGATGAAAATGACGAATAATGGTCAACTGCACTGATATATATACTGTACATTATTAACGTACGCTAACATCTTCATTTAACGTACGTTACAAGCTTAGCGTGCGCTAACTGTCTTTGTTAGCGTGCGCCTATCGCAGTCCAGAGGCTACTGCCTAACTGCATACAATGATTTACGTACGTAATGCCCATGCAATAGCCTACGTAATTGCCTCTACTTAGCGTACGCAAGCCTTCAACCCTAGCGTGCGCTACTCATAGTTGACTTGCTACAGTATGCACCTACCCCCGTGTCCCCACATGCCGAAAGCTCTGACAAGTATAAGATTCCCTTTGGACCGATTTGATGTTAGCGTGCGCTAACAATGTGCATATTAGCATGCACTAACCCTTCACAACAAACATCCGTTGACCTTGTCGGCACATGCGCCGAAAGTGACCGGGTCCACACATAGATTCCTTCTGATCTGGTCTATACTAGCATGCGCTATCCTTTACCATTAGCGTGCACTAAACCTGCACGATAGCGTGCGCTAGGCATGTATATTAGCGTGCGCTAATAAGGCTACACTTAGCCACTTTCAGCTATTCTTGTCCAACGTCTCATTATACAGAATACGAACATACGGCATACCAAATACACATACTCCTTCCAATAATATTCTCATACGATACACAATATCCTCAAATGCAATTGTCGACCAAGTACGACAATTATACCAATACAAATGTCTCAGTCCTTCACTTGTTTTATCCATACTGTACATATTCCACACTGTACAGCATAACTCGGATAAAATAACATTAAACAACAGTAGTATAAATTCCATATATTACATACTACACCACTTAAAATAAGTTTCGTCCTCGAAACTTGCAATTCGTCATAAACAAACAAACAAACCGTTCAACCCAAAATATTCCGAAACCATCACGACAACGATCAATCATCAATATTACCAAATAACCAAAATAACATACTTATAAATGCGCAGAGTCGACGATCTCCTGAGATACTAGCAAGTGACTTCACTGTAAAGCCTCAATACGCTTACAATCACATTCCATGAGTTTCAAGAAAAATATACCATCTTTGGATGAAATAATCTATCCGTGTCAAACCTTGTCTGCCTGATCGTACAATCAAGTCCCAATTCCGATAAAACCAATAATACACGATACATCTGTGAAACAACTGCCCAACACAATAGCAACAAATCCCGAAATATCTACACAAAATCTGAACGCTCAGATGATCACCAGCAATGATCAACCCATAAATTAACCGAGAATATCATCGACATGATAAACTCTAATACGACCAATCCAAAGGTCAAAACGCAACCGAGAATACCATCAACATGATAAACTACAATATGACCAACCAGAGGTCAAAACACAATCGAGAATATCATCATCATGATAAACTCCAATATTACCAATGAACGATCAACGATAATCGAGAATACCCTCACGCGGTAAACTCCAAAATGATCAACACAGAACCAGAGAAACCGATATACGAACGAACAAAATTCTCAAAATGTTAAACAAATCACATAAAGTGGATCTCAATAAACATACCCAACTGGTGAACACACTCCTCGGCATACGAACAACCGATCACAAACCGACGAACATATCCAAAACAACCAGCATGGGGTCACCATCCCCGAATCTACACTTCAAAGAAATCATTCAAAAATCACTATGGTAGAGTCGCGCTACTACCATACCAATGTAATCACATAACACATATGCCCTAGTTTCGCAAAATCCAAAGTTCCAAAATTACATCCTGTGCATGAATCTACAACACGCAACATATTTCTCTTATCCGATAAATCAACCGATCATCCCTGGATAACCAAACTACCATACTGAAGTTCGAATCTCTTTTTCATCGTACCACACGATGTATCATCCAGTTCGTGAGTCACACTCATAACTTCACCATGATATGCACTATGCACTAAATGCGTATGTATATCAGTCACATTTTCAAAACCAGTTTGAAATCATATACTCTTGTCAAGAAGACAAATTTTTGAAAGTTCTTTCAAAAATCTCAAAACTCAAAATATATTTTCGTAAGACCACAAAATCAATTTTCGAAAAATTAAATCGGCTCGATGGTGCCAAGTATTCGATAACAGTTTCCTTCGAATCCACACGATTTCGAAGTTTTAAAATGAAAACTATGCAAATGATTGACCACATCCATACTCCTGTATACCAATTCGGTTCGTCACCAATATCCACTGATATTCCATCGGAAAACCACACGATAGAGTTCCAAAATCTCAATATATAAACTCCGACAAAAAAAAAAACTATGCTATAACAAAACATTGAAAAACATCAACACAGCGAAAGATTTCCCGAGAAGTTTCATTTGAACAAGTAAACCAAAACTCCGAAGGCAGAAATAAAATACATAAATAATTGGTAAAGTGTTTTATAAATCTTGGGAGTTTTAAGAAAACAGAAAAGCCTTTTGAAACATTAGGGTCTCAGCCCGTAGCTCGTTCCGCATTACAAGAAGTTTAAAAAGTAGAAAAACCTTTTTCGTACCTCAAGTCCTGAGTTATAAAACTATTTCAAATCGATTGGGTCTCGGCGCAAAAATCAATTTCCGTAAAACATCCGTAAAACATTCATTTTGGAAAGTATCATTTTCAAATGCTCAAAAATAGTTCATATATCTCAAAATGAATTAACATGACTACATGTTCTTCTCAACCATCCACAATATTTTTCCCAAATACACAACTCCGTTCCAAAGTTTAACCGACATATTGATTTCCAAAATCATAACTTCTCAAGATCATCAATCCTGTCCCAACTCTGTCATCTCATACGGTAACGCATAACACCTGCTGAATCTCAAAGCATATCAACTTAGAACGGCAATAAATCTCAATGCAATTAAAAAATCCAAAAACTTACAGATCGTGAAGCCGACGATTCCCTGTGATACTGGCACATGTCTCGACTCTAAAAAATACTCGACACAGATATTTATAAAACACACATTTTGCAAACATAGTTCAACTCGAGAACACAACACAACTCTATCTGAAGGAACACGTTAACACCATTTGGAAAAGTTTACAACAACACCAGTACTGCACTGGTAAATCACATAACGCACAAGCCCGAGCGAACAACAAAAACACGTGGCTCTAACATTAGTCAAATCAACAAATCGAATGACGCGATGAAAACACGACCCAATTCGACCCGACTGCCTAGGTTTTCTCAACCTAAGCTCCGATACCATATTTTGTAACACCCCCAGAGCCATCCAGGAATATTAAAGCGCTGTGGGCCCTGAGATGGAACCCACAAGGCTGAAGGAAATTTTCGCAAACATTTACAAACGCCCAAGAGGCTAACGACGGTATTATCTATTTAAAACATTCGAAGACTTTATAAAACTCGTTTATCAAAACCGTTGTAAAATCTCATTTGAAACCACAAGGCCCGAAATGCCAAAGTAACCCAAGTTACCAGATACCAAAAGGCTATTTAAAAATACTCACACAGTGAAAAAAGACAAACAATTAAAATACTCTAGCAGCGGAATACAAGAACTGATCAGGAAACTCAATACACAAATACATGTCCTAGCCAGTATCCTCCAGGAATCTCATCTCTCCACGACCGCTACAAGTTTGATAATCCAAGAACCTAAAAAGAAAGCCCACGACGGGGTCAGCCATAATATCCAACAATGATAACCATCACATCACGTCAATAATTATATACCAATGAAAATACTAAGTAAGAATACGACCAATGTAATCTTACCGCCATAATTTTATCAACTCGTGATAATAATTACCAAAGTTCACATCTCGTATCCTTTCAACAACACAATAAGCTCATACCGAAGTATCTGTATTGTATCTCAACAATACCCAAGGTTCTCAAAATATTATCATAATTCGCAATACGGAAATATACCAACTTTGACCAATTCGATCCATCGGAACAACATTATCAAATCCCAACATGATAATCGATTGTCCATGAAAAGACAAATACTAAAGGAAATACGGAACATAGCTCAAGATCTGAAATGCCACGACGAAATCACGCCAGTCTAATCCAAGATCAGATCAACACAACATACGAACACGGTCCTAACACAAGACCTACAAATGCATACTCATATGACAACGTTAATATGCTCACATCAATAACAACAATGTATACTTATGGCAAACCTATAATATACATATGCACAACAACAACACATATGGTAATCCAATGATCCAGCGCATACAACTATAGATCCCCATGATGATCCTGTTGGACCAACGCATGGTCGCATTACCTGTCCAACGATCCAGCGCACACAACTATAGATATCCCATGTTTATCCCGTTGGACCAACGCATGGTGGACATATCACAACAATGCACAATTGCACAAAACAACATTACACAATGCACGACAACAACAATATACAAATGCATGACAACAACGATACACGAACGTACCACAACATGATCGACACAAAAGACAAAGATGATTAAAATACTTGCTCTGAGTCCTTCGAGCGCAATCTCGATATCTAAACCATCACCAACCATTATTCTGAATATTCAACGATTCAAAATGTCACGGACAGTATATAATTCACGTCTTCGTCTATACCACAATGTATCCTCGATACCAAGTATACCAACAACAAATGTAAATCGTATACATTATGATTTAATTCTCAAAACCCGAATACAACTTATAATCCCAAATCTCCTGTGATTACGATTATAAACATTGCTATAGGAATTATAAACGAATGAAACGGAAACCATTCATTAAATATTATAAACTGAGCAAGTAATAACTTGCCTCGATACCGATGAAGACGTTACCAATTCCTTGCTGTCGTCTACGAACTCCTCAGCCCCGACCAAATCAATCTATGAACATTCTCGAGTATGACCGCAAATTATGGTTCTAATCACCGATCAATATTCTCAACCTATTACAGTAATTCGATAAACAACAAGTTCGATAACAATCAACAATCCAATCAACAAACCAACATTCTACAATATCTCGATTAACCACTAGTCTGATCAATCTAATTCAAACCATAATGAATCCATAACCACAACACGAAAATATTGCACTCTCTGCCTACTTAGCGCACGTTAAACACATAACGTAGCGTGCACTAAGTCGCTCCCGTTAGTGTATGCTAGCCTGTAAGCTTAGCGTGCGCTAATGCTGTACGGTTGCATGCATTCCAAGCATCGACTAACACCTTGCGACTACGAATACGAATGAAAAGAAAATCATGCTCCAAGATTAACAATAACTTTTCTAAATTCAATCTCATCACCATACTCGAAATCATATTCGTGTTCTTATACGAATATTATATCAAAACACATATCTTAGCTCTAGATACGAGTATCCCATATTCATATCCAAAATACCAACACCTCCTATGCATAATCATCTTATCATATCATACTTAATCTGGAATACAACCTCATATCATGATTCATATGAAATCAACATAATTCAGAAATCCATCTTTCACCGGGTTTAAACGAAACACAATTCTTAAAGTATGGAGAATCTTAATTAACATCCGAGAACTCTTATCAAAATCCCATTAAATCTTATATAACATCATCACATGATAATCCAACTCGCTTCCTCACAAGTAATCATCCTTAAAAACGAACCACTATCAAAGTTATACGAAATTACCTTGTATAGATAAACCAAGAAGAAGAACAATTGACCTCCTTTCCAAGAATCATGAATAACTTCAAGAACCAGGCTTTAATCCATGCTCTCCACCTTAATCTTGTTAAAGATCATCATCTCTCAGTGTTTGGGAACCTCAAATACTTCTCAAGGATCTCTCTATCGGTTCACATGAAGAAATGGATGAAAATGATGAATAATGGTCAACTGCACTGATATATATATATATATATATATATACTGTACATTATTAACGTACGCTAACATCTTCATTTAATGTACGTTACAAGCTTAGCGTGCACTAACTGTCTTTGTTAGCGTGCGCTATCACAGTCCAGAGGCTACTGCCTAACTGCATAAAATGATTTACGTACGCAATGCCCATGCAATAGTGTACGTAATTGCCTCTACTTAGCCTACTCAAGCTTTCAACCCTAGCGTGCGCTACTCATAGTTGACTTGCTATAGTCTGCACCTACCCCCGTGTCCCCACATGCCGAAAGCTCTGACAAGGATAAGATTCCCTTTGGACCAATCTGATGTTAGCGTGCGCTAACAATATGTATTAGCATGCGCTAACCCTTCACAACAAACATCCATTGACCTTGTCGGCACATGCGCCGCAAGTGACCGGGTACACACATATTCCTTCTGATCTGGTCTATACTAGCGTGCGTTATCCTTTACCATTAACGTGCGCTAAACCTGCCCGATAGCATGTGTTAGGCATGTATATTAGCGTGCGCTAATAAAGCTACACTTAGCCACTTTCAGCTATTCTTGTCCAATGTCTCATCATACAGAATACGAACATACGGCATACCAAATACACATACTCCTTCCAATAATATTCTCATACGACACACAATATCCTCAAATGCAATTGTCGACCAAGTAAGACAATTATACCAATACAGATATCTCAGTCCTTCAATTGTTTTATCTATACTGTACAGATTCCACGCTGTACAGCATAACTCGGATAAAATAACATTAAACAACAGTAGTAGAAATTCCGAATATTACACCGTATGGCACCTTCAGAAATGCAGGAACTAAAGAGTCAGTTAGGGTAATTGTTAGAGAAGGGATATATCAGACCTAGCGCCTCGCCTTGGGATGCATCGGTCTTGTTTGTGAGGAAGAAAGATGGTTCACTGCGTTTATGTATCGATTATAGGGAACTGAACAAGGTGACCATTAAAAATAAATATCATTTGCCTCGTATAGACGATTTGTTTGATCAGTTACAGGGAGCTATGGTGTTTTCGAAGATCGATTTGATATCTGGGTATTACCAGCTTCGAGTGAGGGAGTCTGATATCCCTAAGACAGTTTTTCGTATGAGGTAGGGACATTACGAGTTTGTGGTTATGCCATTCGGCCTAACCAACGCGCCAGTAGTATTTATGCAGATGATGAATAAGATATTTATCGAGCATCTCGATAAGTGTGTAGTCATTTTTATAGACGATATCCTAGTCTACTCTCATGATGACGAGGAATACACTCAGCATTTGCAACTAGTGTTGGAGATTTTGAGAGCTCAGCGTCTATATGCGAAGTTCTCGAAGTGTGAGTTTTGGCTGAAGGAGGTTATGTTTCTAGGGCATGTGGTTTCAGCTAAAGGGGTCCTGTAGATCCCCAAAAGATCAAGGCAGTGTTAGATTGGGCACCGCTTAAGAACGAGAAGGAGATTCATAGCTTTTTGGGACTTGCTAGGTATTATAGACGGTTCGTCGAGGGGTTCTCTAAACTTTCTAGACCACTTACTCAGTTACTCCATAAGTCTGAGAAGTTCGAATGGAATGAAGAGAGGCAACAGAGTTTCGAGGAACTAAAAAGGCGTTTGACTACGGCACCAGTGTTAGCCTTGCCTCAAAGGAACGGTGGGTTTTTGGTTTATAGGATGCTTCAGGCCAGGGACTCGGGTGTGTTCTCACGCAGCACGATAGGACTATAGGTTTTGCGTCGCGGCAGTTGAAACCGTATGAAATGAATTACCCTACTCATGACCTAGAGTTGGCTGCAGTGGTGTTTGCACTGAAGATCTGGCGCCACTATCTATACAGTTCTCCGTGCCGGATTTATACCGATCATAAGAGCTTGAATTATATTTCCAGCCAGAAAGAACTGAACATGAGACATCGTCGTTGGTTAGAACTAATAAAGGACTACGACTTGGAAATCCTTTATCATTCGGGGAAAGACAATATTGTGGCAGACGTGTTGAGTCGGAAACCAGTATCACTCCAGATGCTTGAGGTTCTCACACCACAAGCGAGGATTCGACAGGAGCTTATTAAATAGGGAATCGAAGTATAGATTCACCAGGTGCAGGGTCAGTTATGTGCCCTCGACATTACTTCGTCTTTGGTTGATGATATCAAAGGGGAGAAGAGTAAAGACCCAATGATCAGTCAGCTGAAGACGGATGTCGAAAAAGGGAAATCCCCGGCTTTATGGTTCATGAGGATGGAAGTTTCAGGTTTCAAGGGAGGCTCTGCGTTCCGAATGATTTATACTTGAGACAGAAAATACTTCGAGAAGCTCATGCTACTCCTTACTCTATCCACCCTGGAACGAGTAAGATGTATAAAGACCTTAAAAAGAATTTCTGGTGGAATAATATGAAAAAGGATATTACGGAGTTTGTAGCACGGTGTTTGATGTGCCAACAAGTCAAAATTGAGCATCAGAGGCCAGCCGGTCTGTTGAAGCCGCTTCCTATTCCCGAGTGGAAGTGGGAAGACATTTCCATGGATTTTATCACCGGGATGCCGAGGACGAAGACCAGAATGAATATGATTTGGGTGATTATCGATCGATTGACTAAATCGGCGCATTTTATTGGTATTAAGGATACTTGGGGACCATAGAGGTTAACTCGGGTATTCATAGCGGAGATAGTACAACTACATGGTATGCTTAAGACTATCGTATCTGATCGGGATGGTCATTTCGTCTCGCATTTTTGGCAGTCGGTCCATCAGGCTTTGGGTACCTAATTGAGATTGAGTACATCTTTTCATCCGCAGTTAGATGGTCAGACGGAACGGAAGATTCAGACGTTGGAGGATATGCCGCGGGCTTGTGCCTTAGACTGGAGTAGTAGGTGGGAGTTGCATCTGCCGTTGATCGAGTTTACTTACAATAATAGTTGGCACGCATCAATCAAAATGGCACCTTACGAAGCATTATATGGTAGATGGTGTAGGTCTCCGCTTTGTTGGGATGAGGCCTCGAAGCAAGTGGGAACGGAGCCAGACATGTTGATGGAAACTAGAGAGAAGATCTCTATCATTCAAGACAGACTGTTGACTACTCAGAGTCGACAAAAATCTTATGCTGATGTTCGTCGTCGACCTTTGGAGTTTGAAGTAGGGGATCATGTTTTACTCAAAGTATCGCCAACGAGAGGGGTTTACCATTTCGGGAAGAAGGGGATGCTCAGCTCGAGATATATTGGGTCGTTTGAGATTCTAGACAGAGTCGGTGAGCCGGCTTATCGGTTGGCGTTACCTCCAGCCCTTAGTAACGTTCACAGTGTGTTTCACGTTTCTTAGTTGAGAAAGTACGTTCCGGACCCGAGTCACAACATCGATTATGGGTATATTTAAGTAGCGGAAGATGTCACGTTTGAAGAAAGCCCGGTGAAGATCCTTGAGCGTCGTGTAAAACAACTCCGAAATAAAACCATTCCGTTGGTTAAGGTTCAGTGGTCGAGGCATGGGGTTGAGGAGGCGACTTGGGAAACCGAAGATAGCATTCGCGCTAAATATCCAGAACTTTTTACATCTTAAGTTTCGGGACGAAACTTATTTCTAGAGGGGGAGAATGTAATATTCGTACCTTTTCTATTTTTGGTAGTTTCTATTTTGGTGTATTTTTCATTGTTGGCGACTCGCTTGTAACCGTTTCAACATTTTGAGAATGTTTAATTCTGCGTATTTTGGCATACGAGCATGTTTCGAGATTGTTGTACTCTATTTTATGTTTAGTCATGGTATTTTCCGCTTATTGACTTGTTTTGTGCGATTGTGGTGCGAAAGTGTCATTTCGGGTTTTGTATGAGTTCGTTTAATGTTGTTAGACATGTTGTGAGTTTCGGCACGGTTGTTTGTTTCTGTATCATGGTTTTCGGTCATTTTGGGTCATTTTGTAATTTCTGAAAAGTTTAGGGAATTTACTTTCGTGGTCGTATTTCGAACCTTCGGGTAGTCGGGATCGTGTTTTCCTTCTAGCGCTTAAGTTCGTCATCTCGAACCTTTTGCAAGCTTGTTCTAGTTTCATGTATTCGTCGTCTCATGATTCCGTCGCACTCTCTCTTGATGAACTGCTCTTAGCAGCTGTGTTGAGTGTCTTACGTACGTTAAGTCCAGACCTTTACGGATGTTAAGACTATTATGTACATTAAGGGCTTATTCCTAACATACGTAACAACCTTCGTGTTTTTGGGCAGTGAGTCCTGCAAATTCATTACGTACGTAAGCCTTAGAAGCTTTACGTACGTTATGAAGCTTATGTACGTTAACCCCTATGGATTACGTACGTAAGCCAGCATGGGTTGAGATACCCAGGAACAGACCGAATTCGCCCATTTCTTCCTTTCTTCTTCTCCTGCGTGACTTGGGCGATTTTTGGGCGACTTTCGTGCGATTTCAAGCCTTCAACTATCTAGCCATCACCTTTCTTAGAGTTGTGGAGTAGATTGACAACAAAAATCCATCCTTTTTGTCTTCGATTCGAGGTAAATCACTGGAACCCTACTTTTCGGAATTTGGGGGTCCTTCGTAAATTCTCCGATCTAGTCATAGTTATAATGGAATTGTGTTGAGTATGAATTATCTACTTTCGATTCATGTTTTCTTATGGGATTATTGTCGTATTCTTGGAATCATTCAGAATCGAGAGGGTTTTGGTTGTGATCCGCCCTCGTTGAATATGATGTTGGATTATTTGAGTCGTAGGTGGGGTTTTCGGGCGTATTTCCATTTAATTTCCGATCGTACTATTGTTGATAGTTATTTTACGAATCTTCTAGGTTCGAGATTTCCAAATTCTTCCAACGATGGTCGTTTACCGTCTCTTTTCAGTCCGTCATGTCTCAAAGGCAAGTAACTCTTACGAATTTTACTATCTTAAATGTGCAAAGTGATGTATTTGAGTGTTAGAGCGTTTATGTTCACTCTGAGAGGGTCCGACGGGGCCTCGGGGGAATCCACGCATGGTTGGGTTCACGAACTTTTGGGTTAACCACTCCGGGAGGGTCTATCGGGGCCCAATGGGATTCGTGAATGGTCGGGTCCATGGTTAATCGGGAGGAATTGTATTTTGTGATGTATTGTAGATTTTGCATTTCCAGAAATCATTATCTGTCTTGTTTTCGAAAACCATTGATGTATGTGCTTTGATGTTATAAGATGTAAGAATTTATTTGCGTTGCTTGTAGTAGCTATTTTACGGCTAAACCCCATTTGGGGGAAATACGTTTTATGTATTTATGGTGCGAAGAATGCGGTCAGAAGAGTGCTGGTGCAGTACGAGGATGAAGGCCAGGCATGATACTGTGATGTGGTCGTCGTGTTTAATTGTTTTGAGATCGGTTCTTGGGATTTTGTTTTTACTTGTCAAGATTGTTAGATGGTACTCGAGTACTATAGGAGAGATGTTTCTCTGTTGTCGGTTTCATTAAATTGTTGTTTTTCTTTTTGTGGTTTAAATGTTATCGTGGGAATTCCATCGGCTAATCCGATAAATGATGGATGGTTTTGATGTATTCTGTTATGGATGAAGTATAAATTTAGCCTTGTGAGTTCCAGATGGGATTCACGGCGCTGTGACATGCCCTGAATATCTTGAGGGTGTTACAGAATATGGTATAGGAGCCTAGGTTTATGGATACCTAGGATGTTGGTCTTTTGGGTCTAGTCATGTTGTAAACACGGTATCATCGCGCTGCCATCATATTAGT
This sequence comes from Orobanche coerulescens, assembly GCA_033398695.1. Taxonomy (NCBI): domain Eukaryota; kingdom Viridiplantae; phylum Streptophyta; class Magnoliopsida; order Lamiales; family Orobanchaceae; genus Orobanche; species Orobanche coerulescens. The sequence goes on along the minus strand of CM065810.1, from coordinate 141,080,203 downwards.
ACGACCGGTACTTGTAAGATCTTGTACATTTTTATTGTCTTTACTGTCTTGTCTCCTGATTTCGTAATATGGGGAATCGATCACCTTGACAGTTATTTTTCCGAACTGTACTTACGTCTTCCTCTTTTTTTTCCCTCTCCTTTATAATGTCAGCCGGTAGAGGACGCGGACGCGGTCGCGGATGCGGTCGAGGATGTGGCGTAGCCGGTGGGGCGGCCATGTCTCTCGGTTCGGATGCTAGATCGACTACTCCTACTTTGTCGAATTCAGTCCACCCTAGCACCGATGGTGAACAGGACCAGACGGCCAGTTTGGGAGATTCAACAGGGAATAATGTGGGTGTTGTTGTGGCCACTATACTACATCAAGTGGCTAACCAAATGGCACTCCTGACCCAAACAGTTCAACTCAATAATCCACCTCATCTGGAGAATGCCGGGGCAGAGAGATGGCTACATGATGTGATCCGTATGCACCCTCCTCAGTTCATTGGTGATACGGATCCGATAGGCTGGGAAGATTGGATAAACGAGATGAACAAAGTTTTTGTGGTGGTAAATTGTCCGGAGGCACGGAAGGTGGCGATTACGTAGAATTTTCTGACGAGGGATGCTGCTAGCTGATGGCAGATGGTTGCGCCTCAGGACCGTGAGGTTTCATGGTATGAGTTTAAAGAACTAATGGAGGCCAAGTATTGCCCGTGGCCTGTTCAGGAGACCAGAATCCGAGCATTTTATGAGGCTAAATCCCAGGACATCCCAGTATCTCAGGCGATCATCGAATATAACCAACAACTTAATCATGTCAAGGGGCAAGTAAGGGGAGAGAGAGATAAGATCCGACATTTTGATATGCGGATGAAGCCCAAAATTCGACATTACATGGCTGGGTTCGCTTGTACTACACTGAAGGAGTATCAGGGTAAAGCTTTGGCCCATGATATGTCCTTCCCGGTTACGTAAACGGCTAGTGAGGGTAAGAAGCAGAAGACCTCAGGAAATTTTTCGGGTAGTAACAACAATAACCAGCAGAAATCTCAGTCGGAGTCTCACTGTGCATCTGGAGGCAACTGAAATTTCAGAACTAGTCCTAGTGTATCCAGCCGGAGTGTGACATGTTTTAACTGTGGCCAACAGGGCCATATCAGTCGTGATTGTGACCTGCCTCACTTGAAGTGCTATAGTTGCGGCCAGATGGGCCAAAGAGCTGCGTATTGTACCGAGAGAGAAGACTCTTGGAGTTCCGGCATCTGTTCCTACGCCTGGAACCAAGTGTTAATCAGAAGTCGTCAGTCGGTCAGCCGTCTCAGGGTTTCGTTCGGGGACGAGGATGAGGTGAGTCTATTAGAGGGGGAGCCTCCAGTGCTGGTTCAGTTCAGCCACGTGTTTATGAGATGAGGAGAGAGGACGATCCAGAGGCTACTGTGGCTACAGGTACCGTTCATGTTCTTTCTCATCCAATTAGAGTGCTTCTCGATTCTGGTGCTTCTCATTCATTCATTCATCTCTTTGGATTGTGTGCCTTGATTGAATATTGTATGTCTATCTGCTTGTGAAGCATTTGTGGTTAAATTGCCCAGTGGGGATAGAATTATGGGGGATAGAGACGTTAGAGATCGTCTAGTGATGATCGCAGATAGAGTGTGGCTTTTGAACGTAATATTTGTTGATATTGTCCATGAGGATTTTATCCTAGGGGACGATTGGCTTGATAGACATGTCGCGGTAATGAATTATCGCACGAGGAGTATATCGATGTTGGCCGAGGATGGTACCGAGCACTCATTTGTGGGACACCAGAGGAAGGGTCAGAAGCTGTTAATCAGTGCTATGAAGGCAGCGAAACTCGTTAGGGATGGTTGTATGGGATATTGGTGTTATGCTACGAGAGTAGAGAACGAGAAGGTTGACTTTTCTTTGATTCTAGTGGTAAACGAGTTTCCAGATGTTTTTTCGGATGACTTGCCATGACTACCACCAGAGCGGGAGATCGAGTTCACGGTTGATTTAGAACCGAGTGCAGCCCCGATCTCCAAGGCACCGTACCGTATGGAACCTTCAGAAATGCAGGAACTGAAGAGTCAGTTAGTGGAATTGTTAGAGAAGGGATATATCAGACTTAGCGCCTCGCCTTGGTGTGCGCCGATCTTGTTTGTGAGGAAGAAAGATGGTTCAGTGCGTTTATGTATCGATTATCAGGAACTGAACAAGGTGACCATTAAAAATAAATATCCTTTGCCTCGTATCAATGATTTGTTCGATCAGTTATATGGAGCTATGGTGTTTTCGAAGATCGATTTGAGATCAGAGTATTACCAGCTTCGAGTGAGGGAGTCCGATATCCCTAAGACCACTTTTTGTAGGAGGTACGGGCATTACGAGTTTGTGGTTATGCCGTTCGGGCTAACCAATGCGCCAACAGTATTTATGCAGCTGATGAATAAGATATTTATCGAGCATCTCAATAAGTGTGTAGTTGTTTTTATAGACGATATCCTAGTCTACTCTCATGATGATGAGGAATATGCTCAGCATTTGCGACTAGTGTTGGAGATTTTGGGAGCTCAGCGTTTGTATGCGAAGTTCTCGAAGTGTGAGTTTTGGCTGAAGGAGGTTATGTTTCTAGGGCATGTGGTTTCAGCTAAAGGGGTCCGTGTAGATCCCAGAAGATCGAGGCAGTGTTAGGTTGGGCACCGCCTAAGAACGTGAAGGAGGTTCGTAGCTTTTTGGGACTTGCTGGGTATTATAGATGGTTCGTCGAGGGGTTCTCTAAACTTGATCGACCACTTACTCAGTTACTCCAGAAGTCCGAGAAGTTCGAATGGAATGACGAGAGGCAACAGAGTTTTGAGGAACTGAAAAGGCGTTTGACTACGGCACCGGTGTTAGCCTTGCCTCAAGGGAACGGTGGGTTTTCGGTTTATAGTGATGCTTCAGGCCAGGGACTCGGATGTGTTCCACGTAGCACGATAGGACTATAGCTTTTGCGATGTGGCAGTTGAAACCGTACGAAATGAATTACCTTACTCACGACCTGGAGTTGGCTGCAGTGGTGTTCGCACTGAAGATCTGGCGCCACTATCTATACGGTTCTCCGTGCCAGATTTATACCGGTCATAAGAGCTTGAAATACATTTTCAGCCAGAAAGAACTGAACATGATACATCGTCGTTGGTTAGAACTGATAAAGGACTACGACATGGAAATCCTTTATCATCCGGGAAAAGCCAATGTTATGGTAGACGCATTGAGTCGGAAACCGGTATCACTCCAGATACTTAAGGTTCTCACACACAAGCGAGAATTCGACAGGAGCTTACTGAACAGGGAATCGAAGTATGGATTCAGTAGGTGAAGGGTCAGTTATGTGCCCTCGAGATTACTTCGTCTCTGGTTGATGATATCAAAGGGGAGCAGAGTAATGACCCGATGATCAGTCAACTGAAGGCAGATGCCGAAAAAGGGAAAGCCCCCGGCTTTATGGTTCATGAGGACGGCAGTTTGAGGTTTGAGAAGAGGCTCTGCATTCTGAATGATTTAGACTTGAGACAGAAAATACTTCGAGAAGCATATGCTACTCCTTACTCTATCCACCCCGGAACGAGTAAGATGTATAAAGACCTTAAAAAGAATTTCTGGTGGAATAATATGAAAAAGGATATTACGGAGTTTGTAGCATGGTTTTTGACGTGCCAACAAGTTAAAATTGAGCATTAGAGGCCAGCCGGGATGTTGAAGCCGCTTCCTATTCCCGAGTGGAAGTGGGAACACATTTCCGTGGATTTTATCACTGGGTTGCCGAGGACGAAGACTGGAATGAATATGATTTAGATGATTATCGATCGATTGACTAAATCGGCGCATTTTCTTGGTATTAAGGATACTTGGGGACCGGAGAGGTTGGCTCGTGTATTCATAGTGGAGATAGTACGACTACATGGTATGCCTAAGACTATCGTATCTTATCGGGATGGTCATTTCGTCTCGCATTTTTGGCAGTCAGTCAATCAGGCTTTGGGTACCAAATTGAGATTGAGTACATCTTTTCATCCACAGTTAGATGGTCAGACGGAACGGAAGATTCAGACATTGGAGGATATGTTGCGGGATTGTGCCTTAGACTGGAGTAGTGAGTGGGAGTTGCATCTGCCGTTGATCGAGTTTACTTACAATAATAGTTGGCACGCATCGATCAAAATGACACCTTACGAAGCATTATATTGTAGATGGTGTAGGTCTCCGCTTTGTTGATATGAGGCTTCGAAGCAAGTGGGAACGGAGCCAGACATGTTGATGGAAACTGAGAAGATCTCTATCATTCGAGACAGACTGTTGACTGCTCAGAGTCGACAAAAATCTTATGCCGATGTTCATCGTAGACCTTTGGAGTTTGAAGTAGGGGATCATGTTTTACTCAAAGTATCGCCGACGAGAGGGGTTTACCGTTTCGGGAAGAAGGGGAAACTCAGCCCGAGATATATTATGCCGTTTGAGATTCTAGACAGAGTCGGTGAGATGGCTTATCGGTTGGCGTTACCTCCAGCCCTTAGTCACGTTCGTAGTGTGTTTCACGTTTCTCTGTTGAGAAAGTACGTTCCCCCGAGTCACGTAATCGATTATGGGGATATCGAAGTAGCGGAAGATGTCACGTTTGAAGAAAGGCCGGTGAAGATCCTTGAGCGTTGTGTAAAGCAACTCTGAAATAAAACCATTCCATTGGTTAAGGTTCAGTGGTCGAGGCATGGGGTTGAAGAGGTGACTTGAGAAACCGAAGATAGCATGCGCGTTAAATATCCAGAACTTTTTACTTCTTAAGTTTTGGGACGAAACTTATTTCTAGACGGGGAGAATGTAATATTCGTACCTTTTCTATTTTTGGTAGTTTCTATTTTGATGTATATTCCATTGTTGGCGACTCGCTTGTAACCGTTTCAACATTTTGAGTGTTTAATTCTGCGTATTTTGGCATACGAGCATGTTTCGAGATTGTTGTACTCGATTTTGTATTTAGTCATGGTATTTTCCACTTGTTGACTTGTTTTGTGCGATTGTGGAGCAAAACTGTCATTTCGCGTTTTGTGTGAGTTCGTTTAATATTGTTAGACATGTTGTGAGTTTCAGCACGGTTGTTTGTTTATATATCATGTTTTTCGGTCATTTCGGGTCATTTTGTAATTTTCTAAAAGTTTAGGGAATTTACTTTTGTGGTCGTATTTCTGTAATATCCGAAATTTCTACTACTATTGTTTAATGTTATTTTATCCGAGTTACAGCGTGGAATCTGTACAGTATGGATAAAATAAATGAAGGACTGAGATGTTAGTATCGGTATAATTGTCGTATCTAGTCGACAGTTGCATTGAGGATATCGTGTATCAGGTTATCGTACTTTCGATATAGAGTATATCGTATAAGAATGTTATTGGATTCAGTATATGTATTTAGTAAGTGTATATGTGTTTTCGGTATGTCGAGACAGGCGGTAACAGTTGAAATTGGCTAAGTATAGAATACTTAGCGTACGCTAATGTTAAAGACTTACGTACGCTAAATCACAAGAGTTACGTACGTTATGGCCGGAACATTACGTACGTAACATGGGAATCAGACGACTGAGTCATGGTCGGCAGGTGGGACCCTATGTCGGCAGCTTTCGGCGGAAGGATGTTGACAGGCGAGTCAACTACGTATTACGTACGTTATACAGGATGTATTACCTACGTAATATAAGGTTTTACTGTAGCAAGTCAACGTGCGTATTACGTACGTAATGAAGGAAATGTTACGTACGTAATCAAGTGGACGAAACAGGATAGTTAGTTTTGGGATTAACATTACGTACGCTATCAAGAATGGATAACGTACGTAATGCGTGTTACGTACGTTAACCTTGGTGTGTTACGTACGTAACGAACAGAAATGTTTTATAAGTGGATGCCCGTCTTTCATTTCCTTCGACGTTTCTTTTTGCTTTTCGTCTTCAAACTTTGAGAGAGAGAGAGATGTTGGCCTTCCTAAGTCGATTTTGAGCTTGAGGACTTGGATTTGAGGCTTGGATATGGAATTATGGATGGTTCTTGAAGGGTTTGATTGGGTTATTCATGTTCTTGAGGTATGTTGTTGAATTCTTCACTTCGATTTCGGATTTTGGTATTGTTATCTGTATATGATTCGTATGAAGTTGATTGTGATGTTGTTGTTACGATTATTGAGGCTACATGAACTATATGTTGAAGGAAGATGATGTTATGATGGTTTATACCTTGAATATGTTGATTATGATTATGAAATCATAGAGTTCTTGATGTTCTTGGTATTGTTACTTCGATTCTTGATGTTAGGGAGATCGTATGTTCAAGAACATGTTGATATACACATTGAATTGTGATTAGGGATTTTTTTTAGATGTTAGAAAACATCGGATTACATTGTTTTAATGGCTATGAACAAGGTTTTGAATCCATTATTGTTCTTGAGGAACTTCTTGATGAATTTAATATAGCAAGACGATCATAGGTTGAATTATCGGTACCTTTGGATATGAAGATCGAATATTCGTTAGTTGTAGTGGTAGAATTCGTATGTTCTTAATGAAATACGAATCATGATATCAATTTGGAATCCGGAAAGATTGCGATTGTTCGTCGACTATGATTTCCTTTACGTCCGTACCCGTAATCGCATTGTGGTTGTGAATTCGTAATTGTTTGAATTGGATTATTCGAAATTGTGTTAATCAGGATAATTTTGAAATCGTTAAGTTTATCGATCGATGATATTGATTAGTAATTATCGGATTTCGGTTCATATGATGGATATGAATTCGTAAAATAGTTTGAGTTATACTATTTGGTTTTGTATATGATTGAGGTATCGTTGAATCGTTGAGATGATTTGGTTGGTCGTGTTGGTTGTTAATAGTTATCGGATATATGTTATTTGATTACTTCGATAGGTTGAGATTATTGATCGGTGATTATAACCGGATACTGCGGTCGTGTTCGAGTACGTTCGTGAATTGCTTTGGTCGGGGCCGAGGAGCTCGTAGACGAAGGCAATGGGATTGGTAGAGGCTTCATCATCGTCGTATCGGTATCGAGGCAAGTTATTACTTGCTCAGTTATAATGTTTAATGAATGGTTTCAGTTTCATTTCGTTTATAATGCATATAGCAATGATTATATTTTGTCATTCCGATTCTGGGAGTTAAATCATAATGTATGTGATTTATTTCAGTTATTGGCATATTCGGGTATTGAGGTTACATTATGGTAAAGACGAGGATATGATTACCTGTAGTCCATGATACGTTTGAATCGCCGAGCATTGCGGATAATCGTCGGTGATGGTTTGATATCGAGATTTCTCCCGAAGGACTCGGGGCAAGTATCTTATATCGATTCAGTTAGTGTTAGTGATTTGATCATGCATATTGTCATTCATGTTGTCGAACATGAGGTCGTATTAGTGGATTTGTCATATTGTCGTTCATGTTTTGTTGTTCATGTTGATGAACATATTGATTTGCATATGTGTATGCATAATTATATTGTTTATGTTGTAAATGATCCGATGGGATCATGAGGATCTATGCTGAGGGAACTGGATCGAATGTCCACCATGCTTTAGTTCGACGGGATCATCATGGGGATCTATGCTGAGGGCGCTGGATCGTTGGACAGGTTTTCCACCATGCGTTGGTTCGACGGGATCATCATGGGGATCTATCTTTGAAGCTGGATCATTGGATTACCAGTATTGTGTTGATGGAATCTTGTGAATTCGCATCATTGATTTTATCATGTGTTGTTGTTCATATGTGTATTGTTGGTTATCCACCTTATGCTGATCTGATAGGATCAACAAAGGGATCTATCTTTGAGGAGTCTTTGGATCGTCGGATTTCCATTGAGTATACATGATTGTTATTGTTGTGATCATATTGACGTGGTCATATGAGTATGCATTTGTAGGTCTTGTGTTAGGACCGTATCCGTATTGCATTGTTCTGATCTCGGATTAGACTGATATGATTGTCGTGGCACTTCATATCTCGAGGTATGTTCCGTATTTCCTTTGGTATTTGTCTTTGATGGACAATCGGTTATCGTCTTGGGATTTGATGATGTTATTCGATGGATCGTATTGGTCAGAACTGGTATATTTCTGTATCGTGAGTTGATGATGATAGTTTGACAATCTTGAGTATTGTTTGAGGTATAATACAGATATTAGGTTCGAGTTTATTGGTTAAGCAAGTACGAGATGTATAATGTGATAATGGTTATTCTGATAAGAATGACTTGAGTAAGTAAAGTTATGGCGGTAAGATTACGTTGGTCGTATTCTTTTGTTGTATTCTCATTGGTATGTAATTATTAATGTGATGTGATGATTATCATTGTTGGATATTATGGCTGACCCCGTCGTGGGATTTCTTTTTAGGTTCTTGGAGTATCGAGCTTGTAGCGGTCGTGAAGAGATGAGCTTCCCGGAGGATACTGGCTAGGACATGTTTTGTGCATTGAGTTTCTGATTGGTTCTTGTATTCCGCTGCTAGAGTATCTTTATGGTTGGTCTTTTTCCGCTGCGTGAGTATTTTGAAATGCTCTTTTGGTATCTGGTAACTGAGGTTACTTTGGAAATCGTTTTCTAAACTTTTGAGTGTCGGCCGTTTGGCCTTGTGATTTCAAATGAGTTTTTACGACGGTTTTTGATAAATGGATTTTATAAGTCTTTGTTCATTTTTAAAGATAGTACCGTCGTTGACCTCTTGGACATTTGTAAATGTTTGTGAAAATTTCCTTCAGCCTTGTGGGTTCCATCTCGGGGCACACGACGCTGTAATATTCCCGGTTAAATCTGGGGGTGTTACAGAATATGGTATCGGAGCTTAGGTTGAGAAAACTTAGGCATTTGGGTCCAGTTGGGTCGTGTTTTGTCGCGTCATTCGAGTTGTCAATTGACTAATACTAGAGCTGTGAGTTTTTGTTGTTCACTCGGGCTTATGGGTCATGTGATTTATCAGTGTGGTACTGGGATTGTTGTAAATGTTTCCAAATGGTGTTCACGTGATATATTGTGTTCTTGAGTTGCACTGAGTTTGCAAAACGTGTGCTTTGAAAATATCTATGTCGAGTATTTCCTTGAGTCGAGACATGTGCCGGTATCACGGGGAATCGTCGGCTTCACGATCTGTAAGTATTTAGATTTTTGAATTTCATTGAGATTTCTTGCCGTTTTAAGTTGATACGTTTTGAGATTCAGCAGATATTATACGTTACGGTATAAGGTGACAGATTTGGGACAGGATTGATGATATTGAGAAACTATGATTTTGGAAATCAGTATGTTGGGTAGATTTTGGAACGAAATTGTGTATTCGGGAGAAGGACTGTGAATGGTTGAGAAGAACATGTAGTCATGATAGATCATTTTGTGATACATGAAACTGCTTTTGAGCATTTGAAAATGATACTTTTCAAAATGAATGTCTTACGGAGGTTTTACGGAAAATAATTTTTGGGCCGAGACCCAATTGATTTTGAAGTGGTTTTATAACTCAGGACTTGGGGTCCGAAAAGAGTTTTCTACTTTTTAAACTTCTTCTAATGTGGAACGAGATACGGGCTGAGACCCTAATGTTTCAAAAGGCTTTTTCTTGTTTTCAAAATCTCCCGAGATTTGTAAAACACTTTACCAATCGTTTACCTATGTTATTTCCGCCTTTCGAGGCTTTGGTTTACTTGTTCAAATAAAACTTCTCGGGAAGTCTTTCGCTGTATTGATTCGTTTCAATGTTTTGTCATATCATATTTGAGGTGATCCAGGATGGATTAAGGATTGACGTTGCGAGTAGTATGTGGAGGAGGAGTTTTTATCAAAGTCTATATATTGAGATTTTGGAATTTCATCGTGTGGTTTTCCGATGGAATATCAGTGAATTTGGTGATGAATCGAATTGGTATACAGGAGTATGGATGTAGTCAAGCATTTGCATAAATTCCATTTTATTTAATCGTGTGTATTCGAAAAGAATTTTTATCGAGAACTTGGCACCAGCGAGCCGATTTAATTTTTAAAATTGATTTCGTGGTCTTATGAAAATTTATGTTTTGAGTTTTCAAACTCTTGAAAGAATTTTCAAAAATTTGTCTTTTGACAAGACTATGTGATTTCAAACTGGTTTTGAAAATGTGATTGATAACCATATGCATTTTGTGCATAGTGCATATCGTGGTAAAATTGTGAGTGTGACTCGCGAACTGGTTATGACATTCCTGTGGAACGAGGAATAGGGATCCGAACTTTGGTATGGTCGTTTGGTTATGCAAGGATGATCGATTGATTTATTGGATAACGGAAATATGTCGTGTGTTGTAGAATCATGTACATAATATAATTTTGGAACTTTGGAGTTTGTGAAACCGGGACATATGTGCTATGTGATTCCATTGGTATGGTAATATTGTGACTTTACCATAATGATTTTGAATGATTTCTTTTGTAGATTTGGGGATGGTGACCCCATGTTGGTTGTTTTAGATGTCGAACGGTCGTTTCCACTCCAGGTATGATTGGTTATTTTCGTCGACTTGATTGGTTGTTCGTATGCCGAGGAGTATGCTCACTAGTCGAGTATGTTTATTGTGATCCACGGTATGTGATTGGTGTGTCATTTTGAGAACTTTATTCGTCCGTATATATGTCTCTGTGGTTCTGTGTTTATCGTGTTGGAATTTACCGTGTGAAGGTATTCCCGATTATTGTTGCTCCTTCGTTGGTCATATTGGAGTTTATCATGTTGATGATATTCTCAGTTGTGTTTTGACCATTGGATTAATCGTATTGGAGATATCTTATCGATGATCTTCTCGGTTAGTTAGTTGGTTGATCATTGTTAATGATCATATAAGCATTCGAATTTTGTGTCGGTGTCTCGGGATTCGTGTCATTTTGGGCATTTTTTTTTACAGATATATCGGATATTATTTGTTTTATCGGAATTGGAACTTGATCATGTGATCAGGTAAATAGGATTTTTCACGGATAGATTATTTCATTTGACGATGATATAATTTTGTTGAGACTCATGGAATTGTGATCGTAAGCGTGTTCAAGCTATACAGTGAAGTCACTTGCTAGTATCTCAGGAGATCGTCGACTTGGCGCATATGTAAGTATGCTATTTTGGTTATTCGGTAATAATGATGATTGATCGTTGTCATGATGGTTTCAGAATATTTTGGCTGAACGGTTTGTTTGTTTTCTATGACGGATTGCATGTTTCGAGGACGAAACTTATTTTAAGTGGTGTAGTATGTAATATCCGAAATTTCTACTACTATTGTTTAATGTTATTTTATCCGAGTTATGTTGTACAGCGTGGAATCTGTACAGTATGGATAAAATAAATGAAGGACTGAGATGTTAGTATCGGTATAATTGTCGTATCTGGTCGACAGTTGCATTGAGGATATCGTGTATCAGGTTATCGTACTTTCGATATAGAGTATATCGTATAAGAATGTTATTGGATTCAGTATATGTATTCAGTAAGTGTATATGTGTTTTCGGTATGTCGAGACAGGCGATACATTTGAAATTGGTTAAGTATAGAATACTTAGCGTACGCTAATGTTGAAGACTTACGTACGCTAAATCACAAGAGTTACGTACGTTATGGCCGGAACATTACGTACGTAACATGGGAATCAGACGACTGAGTCATGGTCGGCAGGTGGGACCCTGTGTCGGCAGCTTTCGGCGGAAGGATGTTGACAGGCGAGTCAACTACGTATTACGTACGTTATACAGGATGTATTACGTACGTAATATAAGGTTTTACTGTAGCAAGTCAACGTGTGTATTACGTACGTAATGAAGGAAATGTTACGTACGTAATCAAGTGGACGAATCAGGACAGTTAGTTTTGGGATTAGCATTACGTACGCTATCAAGGATGGCTAACGTACGTAATGCGTGTTACGTATGTTAACCTTGGTGTGTTACGTACGTAACGAACAGAAATGTTTTATAAGTGGATGCCCGTCTTTTATTTCCTTCGACGTTTCTTTTCGCTTTTCGTCTTCAAACTTTGAGAGAGAGAGAGAGAGAGAGAGAGAGATGTTGGCCTTCTTAAGTCGATTTTGAGCTTGAGGACTTGGATTTGAGGCTTGGATATGGAATTATGGATGATTCTTGAAGGGTTTGATTGGGTTATTCATGTTCTTGAGGTATGTTGTTGAATTCTTCACTTCGATTTCGGATTTTGGTATTGTTATCAGTATATGATTCGTATGAAGTTGATTGTGATGTTGTTGTTACGATTATTGAGGCTACATGAACTATATGTTGAAGGAAGATGGTGTTATGATGGTTTATACCTTGAATATGTTGATTATGATTATGAAATCATAGAGTTCTTGATGTTCTTGGTATTGTTACTTCGATTCTTGATGTTAGGGAGATCGTATGTTCAAGAACATGTTGATATACACATTGAATTGTGATTAGGGATTTTTTTTAGATGTTAGAAAACATCGGATTACATTGTTTTAATGGCTATGAACAAGGTTTTGAATCCATTATTGTTCTTGAGGAACTTCTTGATGAATTTAACATAGCAAGACGATCGTAGGTTGAATTATCGGTACCTTTGGATATAAAGATCGAATATTCGTTAGTTGTAGTGGCAGAATTCGTATGTTCTTAATGAAATACGAATCATGATATCAATTTGGAATCCGGAAAGATTCCGATTGTTCATCGAATATGATTTCCTTTACGTCCGTACCCGTAATCGCATTGTGGTTGTGAATTCGTAATTGTTTGAATTGGATTATTCGAAATTGTGTTAATTAGGATAATTGTGAAATCGTTAAGTTTATCGATCGATGATATTGATTAGTAATTATCGGATTTCGGTTCATATGATGGATATGAATTCGTAAAATAGTTTGAGTTATACTATTTGGTTTTGTATATGATTGAGGTATCGTTGAATCGTTGAGATGATTTGGTTGGTCGTGTTGGTTGTTAATAGTTATCGGATATATGTTATTTGATTACTTCGATAGGTTGAGATTATTGATCGGTGATTATAACCGGATACTGCGGTCGTGTTCGAGTACGTTCGTGAATTGCTTTGGTCGGGGCCGAGGAGCTCGTAGACGAAGGCAATAGGATTGGTAGCGGCTTCGTCATCGTCGTATCGATGTCGAGGCAAGTTATTACTTGCTCAGTTATAATGTTTAATGAATGGTTTCAGTTTCATTTCGTTTATAATGCATATAGCAATGATTATATGTTGTCATTCCGATTCTGGGAGTTAAATCATAATGTATGTGATTTATTTCAGTTATTGGAATATTCGGGTATTGAGGTTACATTATGGTAAAGACGAGGATATGATTACCTATAGTCCATGATACGTTTGGATCGCCGATCATTGCGGATAATCGTCGGTGATGGTTTGATATCGAGATTTCTCCCGAAGGACTCGGGGCAAGTATCTTATATCGATTCAGTTAGTGTTAGTGATTTGATCATGCATATTGTCATTCATGTTGTCGAACATGAGGTCATCTTAGTGGATTTGTCATATTTTCGTTCATGTTCTGTTGTTCATGTTGATGAACATATTGATTTGCATATGTGTATGCATAATTGTATTGTTTATGTTGTAAATGATCCGATGGGATCATGAGGATCTATGCTGAGGGCGCTGGATCGAATTTCCACCATGCGTTGGTTCGACGGGATCATCATGGGGATCTATGCTGAGGGCGCTGGATCGTTGGACAGGTTTTCGACCATGCGTTGGTTCAACGGGATCATCATGGGGATCTATGCTGAGGGCGCTGGATCGTTGGATTACCAGTATTGTGTTGATGGAATCTTGTGAATTCGCATCATTGATTTTATCATGTGTTGTTGTTCATATGTGTATTGTTGGTTATCCACCTTATGCTGATCTGATAGGATCAACAAAGGGATCTATCTTTGAGAAGCTGGATCGTCGGATTTCCTTGAGTATACATGATTGTTATTGTTGTGATCATATTGACGTGGTCATATGAGTATGCATTTATAGGTCTTGTGTTAGGACCGTGTCCGTATTGCATTGTTCTGATCTCGGATTAGACTGATATGATTGTCGTGGCACTTCATATCTCGAGGTATGTTCCGTATTTCCTTTGGTACTTGTCTTTGATGGACAATCGGTTATCGTCTTGGGATTTGATGATGTTATTCGATGGATCGTATTGGTCAGAACTGGTATATTTCTGTATCGTGAGTTGATGATGATAGTTTGAGAATCTTGAGTATTGTTTGAGGTATAATACAGATATTAGGTTCGAGTTTATTGGTTAAGCAACTACGAGATGTATAATGTGATAATGGTTATTATGATAAGAATGACTTGAGTAAGTAAAGTTATGGCGGTAAGATTACGTTGGTCGTATTCTTTTGTTGTATTCTCATTGGTATGTAATTATTAATGTGATGTGATGATTATCATTGTTGGATATTATGGCTGACCCCGTCGTGGGATTTCTTTTTAGGTTTTTGGAGTATCGAGCTTGTAGCGGTCGTGAAGAGATGAGCTTCCCGGAGGATACTGGCTAGGACATGTTTTGTGCATTGAGTTTCTGATTGGTTCTTGTATTCCGCTGCGTGAGTATTTTGAAATGCTCTTTTGGTATCTGGTAACTGAGGTTACTTTGGAAATCGTTTTCTAAACTTTTGAGCGTCGACCGTTTGGCCTTGTGATTTCAAATGAGTTTTTACGACGATTTTTGATAAATGGATTTTATAAGTCTTTGTTCATTTTTAAAGATAGTACCGTCGTTGGCCTCTTGGACATTTGTAAATGTTTGTGAAAATTTCCTTCAGCCTTGTGGGTTCCATCTAGGGGCCCACGGCGCTGTAATATTCCCGGTTAAATCTGGGGGTGTTACAATTTCAAACCTTCATGTAGTCGGGATCGTGTTTTCCTTCTAGCACTTAAGTTCGTCATCTCGAACCTTTTGCAAGCTTGTTCTAGTTTTATGTATTCATCGTCTCATGATTCCGCTGCACTCTCTCTTGACGAACTGCTCTTAGCAGCTGTTCTGAGTGTCTTACGTATGTTAAGTCCAGACCTTTACGTACATTAAGACTGTTACGTACATTAAGGGCTTATTCCTAACGTACGTAACAACCTTTGTGTTTTTGGGCAGTGAGTCCTGCAAATTCATTACGTACGTAAGCTTTATAAGCTTTACGTGCGTTATGAAATTTACATACGTTAAGCCCTATGGATTACGTATGTAAGCCAGTCTGGGTTTAAATACCCAGAAACAGACCGAATTCACCCATTTCTTCCTTTCTTCTTCTCCTGTGCAACTTGGGCGATTTTTGGGCGACTTCCGTGCGATTTTGAGCCTTCAACTATCTAGCCATCATCTTCCTTGGAGTTGTGGAGTAGATTGACAACACAAATCCATCCTTTTTGTCTTTGATTCGAGGTAAATCACTGGAACCCTACTTTTGGGAATTTGGGGGTTCTTCGTAAATTCTCCGATCTAGTCGTAGTTATAATGGAATTGTGTCGAGTATGGATTACCTACTTCCGATTCATGTTTTCCTACGGGATTATTGTCGTATTCTTGGAATTGTTGAGAATCGAGAGGGTTTTGGTTGCGATCCGCCCTCATTGAATATGAGGTTGGATTATTTGAGTTGTAGGCGGGTTTTTCGGGCATATTTCCATTTAATTTCCAATCGTACTATTGTTGATAGTCGTTTTACGAATCGTCTAGGTTCGAGATTTCCAAATTATTCCAACGGTGGTCGTTTACCATCTCTTTTCAATCCGTCATGTCTCAAAGGCAAGTAACTCTTACGGATTTTACTATCTTAAATGTGCAAAGTGATGTATTTGAGTGTTAGAGCGTTTATGTTCACTCCGGGAGGGTCCGACGGGGCCTCGGGAGAATCCACGCATGGTTGGGTTCATGAACTTTTGGGTTAACCACTCCGGGAGGGTTTATCGGGGCCTCAGAGGGATTCGTGCATGGTCGGGTCCACGGTTAATCGGGAGGAATTGTATTTTGTGATGTATTGTAGATTTTACATTTCCGGAAATCATTATTTGTCTTGTTTTCGAAAACCATTGATGCATGTGCTTTGATGTTGTAAGATGTATGAATCCATTTGCGTTACTTATACTAGCTATTCCACGGCTAACCCCATTTGGGGGAAATACATTTCTGAACTGTATTTACGTCTTCCTATTTTTTTCCCTCTCCTTTAGAATGCCAGCCGGTAGAGGATGCGGACGCGGTCACGAATGCGGTCGAGGATGTGGCGCAACCGGTGGGGCGGCCATGTCTCTCAGTTCGGATGCTGGATCGACTACTCCTACTTTGTCGAATTCAGTCCACACTAGCACCGATGGTCAACAGGACCAAATGGCCATTTTGGGAGATTCCACAGGAAATAATGCGGGTGTTGTTGTGTCGGGAAAGTGAGGGGAGATAGAGATAAGTTCCGACATTTTGATATGTGGATAAAGCCCAAAATTCGACATTACATGGCTGGGTTCGCTTGTACTACACTGAAAGAGTATCAGGGCAAAGCTTTGGCCTATGATATGTCCTTCGCCATTACGGAAACGGCTAGTGAGGGTAAGAAGCAGAAGACCCCAGGAAATTTTTCGGGTAGTAAGAACAACAACCAGCAGAAATATCAGTCGGCGAACTACCCATCTAGGAAGTCTCACCGTGCATCTGGAGGCAACCGAAATTTCAGAACTGGTCCTAGTGTATCCAGCCAGAGTGTGACATGTTTTAACTATGGCCAGCAGGGCCATATCACTCGTGATTGTGACCTGCCTCACCTGAAGTGCTATAGTTGCGGCCAGACGGGCCACAGAGCTGCGTATTGTACCGATGGAGAGAAGACTCTTGGAGTTCTGGCATCTGTTCCTACGCCTGGAGAACCAATTGTTAATCAAAAGTCGTCATCCGGTCATCCGTCTCAGGGTTTTGGTCGGGGACGAGGACGGGGTCAGTCTGTTAGAGGGGGAGCCTCCAGTGTTGGTTCAGTTCAGCCACGTGTGTATGAGATGAGGAGAGCGGACGATCCAGAGGCTACCATGGCTACAGGTACCGTTCATGTTCTCTCTCATCCAATTAGAGTGCTTTTCGATTCTGGTGCTTCTCATTCATTCATCTCTTTGGATTGTGTGCGTCGATTGAATATTGTATGTCTGTCTGCTTGTGAACCATTTGTGGTTAAATTGCCTAGTGGGGATAGATTTGTGGGCGATAGAGACGTTAGAGATTGTCCAGTGATGATCGCAGATAGACTGTTGCTTTTGAACTTAATAGTTGTTGATATTGTCGATGAGGATTTGATCCTCGGGGACGACTTACTTGATAGACATGGCGCGGTAATGAATTATCGCACGAGGAGTATATTGATGTTGGCCGAGGATGGTATCGAGCACTCATTTGTGGCACACTAGAGGAAGGGTCAGAAACTGTTAATCAGTGCTATGAAGGCGGCGATACTCATTAGGGATGGTTGTATGGGATATTGGTGTTGTGCTACGAGAGTAGAGAACGAGAAGGTTGACTTTTCTTCGATTCCAGTGGTAAACGAGTTTCCAGATGTTTTTCCGGATGACTTTCCAGGACTACCACCGGAGCGGGAGATCTAGTTCATGGTTTATTTAGAACCGAGTGCAACCCCGATCTCCAAGACACCATACTGTATGGCACCTTCAGAAATGCAGGAACTGAAGAGTCAGTTAGGGGAATTGTTAGAGAAGGTATATATCAGACCTAGCTCCTCGCCTTGGGGTGCGCCGGTGTTGTTTGTGAGGAAGAAAGATGGTTCACTGCGTTTATGTATCGATTATCGGGAACTGAACAAGGTGACCATTAAAAATAAATATCCTTTGCCTCGTATCGACGATTTGTTCAATTAGTTACACGGAGATACGGTGTTTTCGAAGATCGATTTGAGATCTGGGTATTACCAGCTTCGAGTGAGGGAGTCCGATATCCCTAAGACCGCTTTTCGTACGAGGTACAAGCATTATGAGATTATGGTTATGCCGTTCGGGATAACCAACACACCAGCAGTATTTATGCAGCTGATGAATAAGATATTTATCGAGCATCTTGATAAGTGTGTAGTCGTTTTTATATATGATATCCTAGTCTACTCTCGTGATGACGAGGATTACACTCAGCATTTGCGACCAGTGTTGGAGATTTTGAGAGCTCAGCATCTATATGCGAAGTTCTCAAAGTGTGAGTTTTGGCTGAAGGAGGTTATGTTTCTAGGGCATGTGGTTTTAGCTAAAGGGGTCGGTGTAGATCCCCAGAATATGGAGGCAGTGTTAGGTTGGGCACCGCCTAAGAACGTGAAGGAGGTTCGTAGCTTTTTGGGACTTGCAGGGTATTATAGACGGTTCGTCGAGGGGTTCTCTAGACTTGCTCGACCACTTACTCAGTTACTCCAGAAGTCCGATGTAATACCCCCAATCCGCTCAGGGATATTACACGCCGTAGACCCTTTCCTCAAGGATCTACCAGGCTGGTAAACAACATCAAACATCTCAACAATGCATTTAAGGCTAAAATGACTCAGTAGACCGATTTGATCTTTCAATAAATACATACAACTCAATACATGCCCACGCAGGGGTCGAATACAAAATGCTCTCGTACAATGGGTAATTATACTGCAGCGAAATAAAATATGACTGAACCAATACAACAACGTACGGTTCCTCATGTGATTAGTATCGATCATCTTTCATCATCCTTCGCGCCGACCCTGTGTTATGCTCCCAAAACCTGAATGCAAAAACAGACATCCACCCCCCGAATACTCGGGGGTTAGCAAAACTCCACTGTTTTGCTAGTGCAAGTATAAAACATAAATACGAGCCATACTATTCACATTCCATGAATAACAATAACTAGGAATCCTAAAAAAGCCAAATGTAACGAAAAGTACTTCCCGAGGCAAGAGTTTGGGAAAAACATTCCAAAACCGAAAGATCACCAATCAGGGAAAACAATTTATAAAACAGTTTAAAATGCCATCGAGAGTTTTAATAGAAAACAATTTAGGATTACCGAATCCTTCTCTTTCCAAAATCAACAGGGGTCACAGCTCAAAAGTTTTGTTTTCACAAATGAATCCAACAACAATACACAAGGTTAAAACCCACGTCACGCATTCTCGACGGACATAAAATACACACACACTCGTGAAGTTTTACTCGTGAATCCAGGGCTATACCATTGGACTCCCTCCGTGGCCCCGTCGAACCCTCCCGAGGTGAGCAAACTCATTCACAAAACATACACGCACAGGCATCGCCTAGGACTGGGACGAAGCCACAAATCCCACCCGAGGCCTCTAAGGACCCTCCCGAGCTGGCTAGCGAAACAAACTCAAACCACCCATAAGTTATCTTGACATCGTACTCGTAAGTACCGATTCTCGGAGCCCTCTCCAGACCTACCCGATTAGATAACCTTATGGTCAAATCATACACACTGGCTGTACTCGCAAGTACACGCCGCTGGAGGCCTCACAGGTCCCTACCCGGTCAAACATCAATAGAACATACCCACAAGTTATCGTGACATCGCACTCGCAAGTGACGATTCTCGAAGCCCTTTCCAGACCTACCCGAATTGATAACCTTGTGGTCAAATCATCAATGCATCGGGTTCACAACAACAAGGGTTTCACATTTGCCACAATCACAAACACATCAAATCATGAGTTAATGCAACCAACACTTAGCAAAACACCACGTCAAACCATAATGCACCGAAAAGAGATAATATGTGCATATATATTATCAAAGCATAACTACAACAACAACAAACAAGCGAATTCATAGGGTTCACTTAATCATTCACGGGGCACAATATTCACAAAACACACGCGTTTTGAAAGTGAGCCCTTAACGAGGCTAAACCGAATCTTTTGAAAGTTCAAATCAAACGATCAAACAAACACATAAATACGATCACTAATTATCATATTCACAATACAAGAATTGTATGGACAAGGTACTTGCCTAGGAACCACGTTCGTAATAAGACGACGGATGGAATGCGGTCGAACAGCCCCGAACGCCTGAACACTATCAAGAACGCGATAGCACCGAAATTACTATGGGAAAACACCACACGAATCATCAATCACCAACGGAATTCAACATCGGTATTATCGAGCACCTATAATCCTCCGTAAGGAACAATAAAACATGATTACGACGACAATCAAGGCCGAAAACAACGGAAATCCCAACAAATTATCAAAGGGAACTCATTCGGACATTTAATCGGACATCAAATGTTCAAGACCCTTCAAGAACAAAGAAATAACCCCTTGGGTCGAACGAACCAAAGGTACGAGTATCCAATCCGTAGAACAAGTTCAAAACAACGTTTATACAACAATTAATTGATCAAAAATGGATTAGAATCGAAATCAAAAGAAAAATCTCCAAAATCTTCAAACACATACCTTGATTCGGACGAAGAACACGGATTTGATGTTGTTAGTCCACACCAAGAACTTGAATAAGGTGAATTCCCTGAGATAAACCGCCCAAAAATCGCCCACCAATCGCCCTAGATGGAGGAAGAAGAGAGGAGAAAAATGAAGTTTTCTCCTCGAAAATATGCTGAAAAAGTGCAGAAAAATCCCGTGTGCCGCGGCCCGGGTCGAGTGTGTCGCGGCCCGCCGTACAGCCCGCTCCAGCACCAAAAAGGCACATGATGTAGTCTTAGCTATTTCGACCATAACTCCTTCGTTCGGACTCCGATTGACTCACCGTTTGAACCATTGGAAATATAACTTGATGCTCTATAATATTGCAAAGATTCAGAAGTTTTGGAGTTTCCAAGAATTTATGATGATTTTACAAAGTCGAACTCATACTTGAAAAAGTCGCTTAAGAACACGGAACTCAATAAAACGACACCGAAACGAACTCAGATGACAAAAAGTGTAGAATTAATCATTCTCGGAATGACGAAATGGTCACAATAGAATCGATAAGATGGACTTATGCCAAAAAAGAAAATTACCGGAAATCGAAATTGCGGATATTACATACTACCCTCCTTAAAAGAAGTTTCGTCCCGAAACTTAAAACAAGTAGGGAGAAGCAATATCCCGCCAGGAAAACTCAACGAGATACACAAGAACCGAAAACGCACGCCCAATGGCGAAACGTTACAAGCAACGCAGAGAAACATACGGTGTGAAACACGCTCCACAACGACCAACTCAACGCCACAAGTAGAGATATAGTAAAACCAACGAGTGACAAGCGTCAACAGACAGATAATACAATCAAGTCAATTATCAGTACAATCACAAAACACAAAGCATTTGTTACAAGGAAACACGCACAGTCAAGAAAACAGAAAATATACACAAAACGATCCACAAGGACAATCACAAAAAAAAAAATCGGACTACACCGAAATCTTCACAGCCACACTAGGCATCTCCGTGTCCTTTCGGAGCAGAGACGCAAACTTGATCTCCAAACCTCTCAGCTACCATCTCGCAATGCATAGCTCGGTGATCCACCTGGCCACACAAGCAGCTGACTAACGGTGAACGACAATTCTTCACAGTACGAGACCAGACAACAACAATCGGACAACCACGATTGAACAATAATAATCGAACAACAACTACCGAACAACAATGATCAAACAACAACGATCGGAGAACAACGATTGGACACCAACGACCGAACAACAATGATCGAACAATAACAATCGAACAACAATGATCGAACAACAATGATCGAGCATCAACGATCAAACAACGACTATGAAGTTCATACTTCAACTCAAGACATTAAAAGAACTTGTAGATCTGAAAGACGTTAATTTCGGACAAGGTTCACAAGAATCGAACCGAATCGGAAAAGTCACAATGATAAAAAGATTGATCCGAAATAAGGTCGCAACCCGTTCGAACGATGGCAGCCGAGATACCAAACAAGTTCAAAAAGTATCAACGAACACGAGCGAGTCGATAGAATTGGGAAAGAGAAAATACAGAAGTAAAAAATAATACGAGTATTACATTCGACCTCTCATAAAAGAAATATCGTCCCCGCGACTCACAACAACGGAAGCAAGGTAACAACATAAAAAGAAACCGACAGAAACATCTTTCATGGGCCTCTCAGAGCCGATCCTGATATCTCTGCCGAAGCTCGTACCTCGGCAGACTTGGTAACTAATTCGCAAAATGGATTCTGTGTCCTTCGAGTCCACACTTGTAATCTGCTACTAGCGGGGAAGGACAATTTGCACGTGCATGCCCCGACACATCACGGTTGAAACACCTCGGCTCGGCATACCGAATATACAAATGCTAGATACAATGGAACATAACATTACAAACAACATACTGGAGATGCCAACTCAGCATAACATATCAACACATACAAAAATCACAACAACGGCATCGTTCGATGATTACAACGACCTGAACGATAACCAGCATACAATTACTAAACATCACGAAACAACCACTTATGTACACAATCATACAAACTCAAGTTCTAACCGCTCGCACGGGTGCGATAACACGCAAATCACCACAAAGCGACAACATTCAATACCAACATCTCACCTCTCACAGAGGGCTAACACAACAAATTCATGGCAAACGATTCAACGTTCACGCCACCAATTCGATCCTACTCGGGAGCTAACATTCTGACAATAATGCGAACATCATACATACATTCCCGGACCGCAAAGAGGAATGATAGGTTTTAAAAACGAAAACCACATTTTTGAGAATAATTTTGGAAATACTAGTTAATCTTGAGTATCACCTTTCTAAAAGTAGTACAAACATCGTTATCGAGACCTTGAAAAAAACATCTTGCGTTTGATAAGAATGAGGACACTTTTCTTTTAGTGAAAAACTTTCAGAAATATTTGACCCTCGGGTCTAAGCAAATGCGTTTCTAAATCTTTGAAAATATCTCAAAATATTTTGGTCCTCCAAGTGAAATAAATTTGAAACCTACAGTGGCACTAGTAGGCATCTTGAAAATACCGCGAGAAAATAATCCATTTGAAAAGTACGCCTCAAAATTTATTTTCTAAGATACTCAAGGTTTTCAGAAATTTAATAGGCCAGAATGCCCAAAACTCACACGTATCAACATTTGCTTAACCACCGCGTAGTTCACGCATCAAATCGTTCAAAATCAAGACATTACATGACTTTTACTGGAAAACAAACAGTCGATAATATTACATGCCGTGGATTCCGCGCCAGAACTCACCAGGCTAAAAACCGTTTACAAAACCATTTCAAAATACAGCAAAAGGCCGATGACGATAGTATTCCCCAAAACTCACAAAATCATTTATCAAACCGTCATAAAACATTCAAGGTCAAAATGCCAAAACTCGATTTAGAGAATCGGTTTTACGAAATAAAACTCAGTTTGCAAAATACTGAAAGTCATTTTGAAAGAACTCACGCAGCAGATAAAATACAGTTCGAAAATACATTAGCAGTGACACCGCTTCTCAAATAAATAAAATATGAGAGTCGAATACCCACATTGTTAGGAATACTTGTTAGATTTTGATGATGTCATCAATGTAATTCAAATGTTTATTACTTGGCAAAAATGTAAGGAAGAACCAAATGAGTATCTTCCATAGGCCAAATTATGTTAAGTTTAATACTTGACAAAATGTAAAGAAGGACCAAATGAGCATCTTCTATAGGCCAAAATAAGTTAGGCTCAAATCGGCTAAGTACAAAGGTACAGCTAAGTTCATCAAAGAAGTACAACCGAGTCAAGTCAGAGAAGTTTTGGTCAACAAATTAATCAGAGATGTTTGACTAGACTGCAGTCAAGTGACTTCAGACAAGTCATCTGATCAGGCGAGTCTCAAACAGTCACCATCAGAGAAGTCCAAACTGCAGAGAAGATGACTGTACATCAGCCTACTTGAGATCAGCCAAGTACTCCAAGTCCACGCCAGCATGCGTTGAATAGTCAAATATTACGGAAAGTCACATGCAAGCGTGAAGAGACATATTGGAGAGATTCCCGCAAGGATATGAATTAAATAATTCATCCAGACCTACTACTGAAGACTTTAATCTTATTATATTCAAAAAGATACGGCGCCTCACATGCAAAGTCTTCACAACGGTCGAACGATGGATTAAAATACGGGAATCCAGCCTTGCAACGTTCAGAAAAATAAACAAAGAAGTCTATTTCTCCAACAGACGGATTTGTTACAAGATTTGCAATGGCTATGAAGAATAATCAAGGACCAACACCTATATATATCCGAAGATTTGAAGTTGAGCAAACATCGGTGCGGACAAAATCTCAAGCAATCAAAGCAATCAAAAAGCGAACTATAGCATCGTGAAAAGAGCAGTTCTTAAAAGTTCATACTTGAAGAAGCTCTTAGTTGGAGAAGACAAAAACTCGTGTCTTTAATCCCGAGTTCGGGGTACTTCACTGGTTGAAGTTCGAGACTATAAAAGCATCCAAGGATCACGGATCAAGAGGTGCAAGGCAGTCAAGGGAGTTGCAACGGCAAGGATTTCCACTGGTTGGAAGCTGTTGTAATTTGGTTGAATCACTGTAATCTTTATCACTGGTTGACAATTATAGTGAATTCATATCCAACTAGTTTGGAGAAAAGTGGATTAGTAGAGGATTACCCCACCTCTGAGACCACTATAGCTGCCTGCGTATTTTACTGTTTTATAGCATCATACTTTAACTGCTGCATTCATTGTTAAGTGTTTCATTAGTTGTTTTGTATTCGTCATCAGCTGACTTCCGCACGTATTGAGTACAAACGACTCTAAGTCATTTGCATATCTATCAGCTGAAGAAACTTACTCTTCGTGAAAAAGCGTTTAAGTGTTTCAATAAGTCTATTCACCCCCCTCTAGACTTATTCCTGGACGACTTGTGACCTTTAAGTGGTATCGGAGAGGTTGGTTCATTTATTTCACGAACCAGATCCATATATCGAGGATATATATTTTTTTAACTCTCATTGTAAAATGGAACACATGCATTCTAGATCACCTGTGTTTTCAGTTGACGAGTATGATCTTTGGAAGATAAGGATGCAGGCACACTTATCTTCAATCCATGATGACATGTGGTGCATCATAGAGGACGGTCCATTCACCTTCGAGAAGGACAACACTCCCGAGGAGATTGCAGCAGGGAAGCCAGAGAAGATCCCAAAGAAGAGGACAGAGCTGACCCCCGAAGAAAGAAAGTTGGCCAACCTTGACAACCGGGCCAGAGACGTGCTGTATCAAATTCTTGACAAATCAACAATGGTCAAGATCAAAAACTGCAAAAACGCCAAGGAAATCTGGGACACATTAGCCTTAATGTGTGAGGGAATAGAGCTGATCAAGGAGAACAAGTTGAAAATTGCTACTCAAAAATTTGACAACTTCAAAATGAAGAATGGCGAATCAATAGACCAAGTGGACACAAGGTTCACTGAGATCATCAATGAGATCAACTCCCTTGGTAAATCTTATGGCAACAGGTAAATGGCGCTGAAGGTCCTAAGATCTCTCAATCCTAAATGGAGCATGAAGGCAATGACCATGAGAGAATCCAAGGATCTTAATAAAATAAAGATCCAAGAGCTGTTCTCCGACCTGAAGGCTTATGAGTTCTAGCTCCCAAGTTCATCATCAACCGAGCCTGCAGAGAAGGGAATTGCCTTTGCAGTCGAGTCCCCCGCCAAGAGCTTATCTGATGTAAAGCCTCCAAATCCATTAGATTTTGAGGAAGAAATGGCATTCATGATGCAGAGGTTCAGCAACTTCCGGAAGAACTACTCCAAATACAAGAAGAATTATAAGGAGAATCCCATAAGAAACCAAAAAGCCGGAAGCTGGAAGGTGGAGTGTTACAACTGCCATAAGACCGGACACATTCAAATCGACTGTCCTGATCTTAAGAAGGACGAGAGCAAGAAGGAGGTGAGCAGAAAAGAAGACAGAAGAAAGGCCCTCATCGGAGAAGATCAAGAGCTTGTAGTGTCAAGCAGCGGATTCTTCTCTGATGATGATGAGGAGTATGATTGCCTGATGGCCAACCTAGCTGATGAATAGGTAACATCAAAACCCTCTGTTTCAAATAATAGTTCAGCCATGTCACAAGATATGGACTTGCACGAATCTGTAAATTAGCTACTTAAGGACTTTGAGACACTAAAATCTGCACACCTATCTCAGATTACGAGAAGACTCAAATTTGCAAGATGAGAATAGGCAGCTGAAAAATAATTCTGAAAAACTCAGCCTAGAATTGAATAAAGTAAAATCTAATTTTGAAAACCAGGCTGCAGTTAACTTGAAAAACCAGGCTGATGTCACTACAGCTGAGATAAAACGATTAACTATTTTGAATAGTGAAAATTAGCTGCACTTGCTCATGTCATAGCTGAAATTACTAAACTGACTCAGGTAAGTAAGACTCAGGCGCAGGAAATAACCTCCCTGAAGTCGTCTCTGACTCTGGACGAACTGTGTACTAATAAGAGGCCACTATATTCCAGATCAGGCCTTGGATATGATCCTCACACTCCCTCTAGTTCTAAAACCACTTTCATCAAGGGAGAAACAATTGTCTCATCTGCTGAGCATATATACAAACCAGTATTTAAAAATAGGCAACAGCCGAGTCACAAGTCTAGGATGCAGCCAGGGTATACAAGGAAGCCACCTAGACAAGCGACTAGGCAATGGCCAAGGCAGAAGCAGTAGCCCAGACAACATGCCCATTATTATGAAAAACTCCCCAAAAACAGATTTCAAAATGGGAGGGGCAGATGGAAACCTCAATGTTATCCTAATTTTCAAAATGAGCAAGTGTGGAGACCTCAAAGATTAAATAAATGGTCTCAGCCAAGGTTTAGAAATGGCCCACACCACTAATATTATGAGGCATATCCGGTATACAATCCTAACATAGGATACAGACCTAGACCTTACACACCTTATAGGGGTAATAATAATAACAATTTTCACAATCCAAGGAGGAATCAATTCTCCAGGAAACCATCTAACCCTAGAGGACCCACACAGATTTGGGTACCTAAATCTCTGCTTGTATGATTGCAGAAAAGGTGGAAGGACTACTACCACATCTCCAAAAATTCAAACTTTGGAGGTGAAGAATGGTTTGTAGATTCTGGATGCTCGAGGCACATGACCGGGAACAAGAAGATGCTGCCAAAATATACCAAAGAAAGAAGTCCAGACGTAACATTTGGAGATAGCTCTAGAGGACAAACAAAGGGCTCTGGAGAGCTGCACCGAGGAAACATCGTTATATCCAAAGTTCACTATGTCAAAGGGCTCAAGTATAATCTCCTGAGCATAAGCCAGTTTTGCGATGAAAAGAATCTAGTAGTCTTTACCATTTGGAAATGTATGGTGATAGACATTCTATCTGGAGAGGTGAAACTACAAGGATTCAGAAGGAGAGATGTCTATATGATAGATTGGAACACAAGAACTCCTAATATCTATTTTCTATCTAATATAATAGCTGAGAACGGATGGCTGTGGCACAAAAGATTATGTCATCTGAACTTCAAAGCCATCAACAAGATTAGTTCTCAGAAGCTGGTCAGAGGACTTCCAGAAGAAGCATTCAAGAAGGAAGCTCTTTGTGATGCATGTCAGAAAGGAAAGCAGACCAGAGCATCATTCAAGCCAATCCAGCCTACAACCATCACATTGAGGATCTTAGATCTACTCCATATGGATCTATTTGGCCCTATCAAGTCGAGGACTCTAAGTGGCAGAAAGCATACACTAGTAGTAGTGGATGACTATTCAAGGTACACATGGATTATCTTCTTGTATAAGAAGAGTGAAACCTTGACCATGCTACCTGAGCTGCTAAGAAGGATCCAAAATGAGAAATCCCTCTCAATCATCAAGATCAGATCAGATAGAGGAGGATAATTTCTCAACAAGGCAATCACTGATTACAGCGATCAGAATGGAATCTAGCATGAGCTCTCTGTAGCCAGGACCCCCCAGCAGAATGGTGTTGTCGAAAGAAGGAACAGAACCCTAAAGGAAGCAGCCAGGTCCATGACTGCAGAAGCAGACCTGCCCAAAAGGTTCTGGGATGAAGCTGTCAACACAGCTTGCCATACTCAGAACAGGAGTATGATAGTAGGGAGACATGGCAAAACTCCCTATGAGGTTTGGAATAACAGAACACCTACTGTTGCTTACTTTTCATATTTTTGGTTGTAAGTGTTTGCCTTTGATGCTAAAACTGATGATGGTCTCTTTATGGGATATTCACAAAGAAGCAAGGCATATAGAGTCTTTAACAAAAGAACCTTAGTTGTGGACGAAACACCTCATGTTGTATTTGATGAATCTACTGTTGAGTACAGGAAACAAGTTGATCTAATCGAGGATAAGCTCAAATCCGCAACCCTCGAAGAAGTCATTGTACATGACACAGGAATGGTGGACTCATCTGTAGATCAGACTGAAGACCCAACTGTAGCTGCTGAAGACTCAACTGCAGATCAGACAGGAACACCAAACCTACCTGATCCAGTTGCCGCTGATGAAGATCCATCTATAGCTGATAAAGACTCATCTGCAGACCAGACCCAACCTGCAGATGACAAGACGGTAGTTGATCCAGTTGCAGACCAAGGAGATCAGATCCAAGCTGATGCAGACAGAGAGGAAATTCACCAGAGCAAATCTACAGGGGGAACAGACCCTGAAGAAGAAGATATCCCCAAGTGGCTCAAAGACCATCCAATCCAACAAATCATTGGGAAGCTGACTGATGGAGTTAAGACAAGACAATCTACTCTACCCGCAGGAATGGCAATGTTTTCTTGCTTCATGTCCCAGATAGAACCCAAGACAACAGAACAAGCCTTGGAAGATTATTCCTGGATCAATGCCACGCAAGAGGAGCTTGAACAAATGGAAAGGAACAATGTTTAGGAACTAACAGACAGACCAGATCATAAGAAGGTTATTGGCACCAAATGGGTGTACAAAAACAAAAGCGACGAATATGGAGCTGTTGTTAGGAATAAAGCCAGACTTGTTGCTAAAGGATATGCACAGTGTGAAGGAATAGATTTTGATGAAACCTATGCACCTGTTGAAAGATTAGAAGCCATCAGACTATTCATCGCATATGCTGCATTCAAGAATTTTGAAGTCTATCAGATGGATGTAAAAAGTGCATTTCTTAATGGAATCCTAGAAGAAGAAGTCTATGTGGAGCAACCCCCAGGATTTGTCAAAGGAGACAAAGTCTACAAGCTATTTAAAGCTCTATATGGACTTAAGCAGGCACCAAGAGCTTGGTATGAAACCTTATCTGTATTTCTTGAGAAGAACGGTTTCTGCAAAGGGAAGGTGGACAAGACCTTATTCAGAGTAGAGCACGAAGGCCATATATTGATAGTTCAGATATATGTGGATGACATTATATTTGGCTCAACCAACCCAGAGCTGTGTGAGAGATTCTGAAATCTCATGTAAGGAGAATTTGAGATGAGTATGATAGGAAAGCTTAACTTCTTTCTTGGATTACAAGTCAAGCAGATGGAAAATGGAATTTTTATCAATCAAGCCAAATATACCCGAGATCTAATCAAGAGATATGGAATGGAATCAGCCAAACCAGTAAGAATTCCTAAGAGCACAAGTATTCACCTAGATGCAGATGAGGGAGGCATATCAGTGGATTCAACCCACTACAGAGGACTTATTGGATCATTGCTATACCTCACTGCAAGCAGACCAGACATATCTTATGCCGTAGGAGTATGCGCACGATTTAAATCCAAGCCTAAGCAGTCGCACCAAGATGCAGCCAAGAGAATAATTAAATACCTTAAGTTTACATTCAATGTTGGACTATGGTATCCTAAGGACGATAACTTCGAGCTATCAGGATATCAAGATGCAGATTTCGCAGGATCAAAACTAATAGGAAAAACACTAGTGGAACGTGCCAATTCATAGGAACCAGACTGATATCCTGGTTTAGCAAGAAGCAGGTTTCTAACTCTATCTCCACCACAGAGTCAGAGTACCTAGCTGCAAGTAGTTGTTTTGCCTAGATCTTGTGGATCAGACAACAACTAAGGGACTACAACATCATTGACAATGAAGTCCCTATCTAGTGTGACAACAACAGTGCTACAATAACCAACAACCAGGTTTTGCATTCAAGGACCAAGCACATTGATGTTAAGCATCACTTCATTAGAGATCACGTGCTTAACAAGAGAGAGTTGAAAGAGTCAGCACAGACTATCAAATTGCTGATATCTTCACCAAACCTTTGCCAGAAGAAAGGTTTTTGGAGCTGAGCAGAGAACTTGGATTACTAGATTGGGAATCTAGTACAGAAGAAAAAGCCAGCTGAAGCAGATCAGACGAAGGACAGACTTAGCTGATCGCAGGAATCAGACCCTGCCTGATGCAGACAAGAAGACGAAGGACAGATGAAGAAACCTAGCTGATCAAACCACAGGCGAGAAGTCAAAGGAGTCAACTCACCTGATGCAGAGCAGTCAACAGTCAACGGCCAACCAGCTAAGTTTTCTAAACCTAACCGACTTCTGAATATTATATTATTATCTGCTATTTAATATCATATTATTTTTTGGATCACAAGTAGCATAATACTATATGCTTAAAATATACGTGGCAATCACAGGTTCAATCGACCCCCACTGTGACCAATTAAAATCCAACCGTCCATTTTCAAACTCAAAACCTGGACCACCGATTAAAATTTGAATTTTAAAAAGGAGTCCTCAAAAGGTGGACCACCGATTTAAAATAAATGATTATTTAATTACAATGTCGTTTCATTTTCCTTTTACGGACGGAAAAACCCTTTCACTTTACCTTCACCAATTTTTCAAAAACCCTAATTTACAGAGCAGATATTCCTTCGAACTATCAATACACTAAGAAATCGTTTATCTTACAGAAATGGAATCTTATTTTGAAGGCGTAAATCTAAAGGCTGTCAAGGACTAGATCATTTTTGATGGCCACTAAGTATACTGGATACAGCTTGGGAAGTAGTTTAAACAACAAGCTGTACTGATTTTAAATCTGAGTGCGTAGCGGAAGTCTTAGATATAGTAAGTTGCTGTGGATACGGAAACTCGATGTGCAGTGTATACTTAAATAATCACAGTAATTAAAACAAGTAAGGTAGAAGGTAAATAACACAATATTTAAAGTGGTTCGAGGTAAACCCCTCTACGTCCACTGGTCCTCCACACAGAAGTAAAAAGTTTATTATAATTACTACGTACACAACTACGTAATTATAACAACACACAATCAATATATCATTCACACAGATTGATATAAAGATTTTAGCTTCAACCGTTCACACAGATTGGTTCGAGCTAATGCTTTGACTTGCTTCTTCACACACAGTTCTGAAGCTTCGTCTTCTTCGATGCAATTCCTTCACACACAGTTCTGGAGTAGCAACGATTACTCAGTCCACACAGGCTGATCTGGGTTTGTTCAAAGGATAGAACAGGGTATGAACAACAGATTTGACTTTATTAGCTTCTAGCTGATGAAGTGTTGTTCAAGATGTTGAGCACTGTATATCTCTTAGATCTGAGTCGCAGTAAGCTTCTGGAGATATGTTTTGCTCTGATAATAACTTTGTTGCTTGGTAATTTCATTAATTGGTGTAACTAATCTTCAACGCCTTGATGAGATATATATAGTCTTCTGGAAAATATATCCGTTGAGATAAATCCGTTGAGCAAGATTCCGTTCCAACGGGATGAAAAGCACGATCCGGATTTTGTGGGATTTGAAGATCTGTTGACTGACAGAATTTAAATACTTTATCTTTGAGTATTTAAATACTTCTTATATCAACGGCACTTGACTTCTGAAGATTCCTTCTTAGTCCTGTTGAGAGCTGTATGGAAGATCACTGTATTGACAATTCGAGACAGCTTCCATACTTGGTCTTTATAAGACTTCTTTGCTGTACTGAAAGGTTCCACTATATGCTGGATCAATGACAGATCTTCGATACAGGTTGACACTTCAACTTATCGATATAGTTTCCTTACTGTATTGAGGATTGGCATATATGTCAAAACCTCTTATCAACACTATTCGATATAGGGATTGATTATCCTGGCTGTTTCGATACAGGGGTTTTGTTATCCCAACTATTTACCCCTTTTTGACAATTTGCCAAGACTTTAAAACTTTCAAGTCTTCTTGATGATGCCAAAACCTTCTTTATGAAGCGAATGACTTTCTCGATGATTTCTGGCAGATTTCTTGGTCTTCTATTAAATGGTCTGTCTTTCAGCAACTTAGTCTAATTTATGAACTGCTCGCAGGCGAGTTCGATACAGCTAAGAATTTTTACAACTTAAGCTTATGATTGGCACGCAGGCACAATCTTACAATGTATTCTAAATGCATACAACTGAAATTATGAACTGTTTGTAGACAAGTTCGTACAGCTTAATTTTCAAACAAGTTTCTATACTTGTGATTGTTATCTCAACAATTAAGTTATGTAATCATACATCAACACAGTAGATTACGAGTTGTAATCTTTCAAGACAAGCAAATATTTTTATTGATATTCAAAAATAGAGTACACGGTTTGCTGTTTCGAAAGAAAAATTACAGGCAAAAATTATACACTAAGGATTTCAGCTCCTATAGTCCGCATGTCTCCATGGCTTTTTCCCTGGGTCATTCTCGGTTCCACGCCACCAGTGCTGTAGGGAATCGTTGCCTCAATCTAGGTATATAACTACACCATCGTAGGATCTATCAAAGGTAAGAATCCAGTCTTCTGGATGGGTGATCCGATCTCCTCTTCTATGCTTAGATTTCATCTCGATTTGGAGAAGAAGCTTTCCTTCTTCTAACATCTTCGTGAATTTGTCTGCAGCCTCCGCTAAAGTCTTATAGATTTTGAAGATGGCGGATTCCCTGATGAGTTTAACAAAGTATCTCATCAGTTCATTCTTCCTCCATTACTTCACCTCTTCGGCAGTTGGATGGCGGTTCGTTGGCAGACGAATTTCAGAAGGTCTTTGGATTAAGCTTTGCCACGGGACATTTGGATCATGAAATTAAGGTCGGGAGCCTGAAATCTTGAAACTTGGAGAGGGAGGGGCTAATTTATTCAGTTAAGCGGTAATGCTGTCTTGAGCAGCATTAAATTTCCTTTCGTTATGTAGCCTTATTCTCCTAACAGCTTCTCTTGCTTCTTCCCTATTTTTGGCGTCATCAAGACGTCCTAGGATCTCCAGTGCGACATCCTGTTTCGTCTCAATGTTTGTCATTCTCTCGACAAGGGTGGAAAGCACCTCTGACATATCCTTGATACTTTTGTCGTGGGCTCGAAGATGAGAAGTGGTTTCGATCATAGCAGTTGCGGTCTTGGCCTCATATATGCGCGTTTTGGATTCCTCTTCTCTCAGGATCTTTTCTTGCTTCTCTTGCAGATTGGCAAGGGCCTGTCTGAAGACACGGGGCAGGACAGTGAAGGCTTCGACAACACGAGAGACTTCATGCCTTAAACCTGTCATTTCTTCAACTACCGATGAGTGCATCCAATCTAAAGCTTTTTCGACTGAGTGAAGGGCATTCACTGCATCCTCGATGAAGACAGTTTGTAGATCAAGAGCACACAGACGCTCTTTCCTAGCAGCAGTGCTGGGAGAATTCGGCTTGGCAAAATCTTCGGATCCATTCAACCTTCTCAGATTCACGGTAGGGCATGAATTGAGTTGGACATCCTCAGGTACATTACCGTCGTCGGATTCCACGGTTGATGGGGCGGGAGCAGCATTTTCGGGTTCGGCGGCAGGGGGTGTTGTGTCCTCCTGTTGCGAAGGTGCGTTTGTAGACATGGATACAGGAGGGACTGATTCCTACTGTTGTCTCTCAGCAACAACTTCTTCTTCTGCGGTAGCAGGCTCGGGTGCTAATTCCAAAACTATTTCTTCTTTCTCGACTTAAGGGACTGATTCCTCGTCGTCAGGAATGTTCTCTTGCTGTGGCGAAGGGGGCTCACTTCGACTTGATGGCCCTTCATCATCCTTGGGTTGAGGGGCATCTCTGTCTTGAGCCTCCTCATGACTCATTCTCATACCTGCTTGTAAAGCATCGTCGTCGTCGTCGTCGTCCGAGTCATCATCATCTTTTGGATTTTGGGGAGAGTCCTCAGACTTATCTTTTCCTTTTCTCCCGGCGTCAGATTTTTGCAATAAATGGCTTTCAATCAATTCTTTGCAGTAGAGATTATCCCATTGGATCAGGGCTTCAAACTGTGTTGAGTCCGTCACTTCCAATACAAATCTCTCTTCGTGGCACCAGTCGCTCCAGTTGTATAAGGTGTCATACGGAGCTAGCCGGTAGCTTTTCCATTTAAGGAATCTTTCATAAGCATGATCAATCTGCACAGAGAGAAGGGTTTTGTTGATAATTGTGTTGTGCGGCGATTAATACGCCTCGGTGGCGATCGACATAATGATCTGAGAGCCAGCCTTAGAGGACATACTCTGGACAAACACCCAGAGGTCGGCACCCACGGCGATCGTCTTTTGGTGTCTGGCGATCGTCTTTGATGTCCAACCAGAGACGGTCGCCTCGTGCCACGTATAAATCCAACATCCGTCAAAGTCGTCGAAGATCAAATCTTGGACGGTGACCCACGTGCAGATCCACAAAAGGCGCCGACAGATAGGACCTTTGACCCCAGCCTGTCACCTACCTCGCCTACCGACAGGCCCGCCGAAAGGTGCAAAGTGGGACCTCCCGGACAACGACTCAGGACACGTGCAGGCTTCCCATTGGCTCGCACAGCTGGCTGCCAGCAGCAGCCTCAGACATTAAGGGAACAGCCTCACGTGACGGGACGATTGGCCATCTTATTATAATATAGAAAACGGTGGTCGCCCGCGATCGCCGGAGAGGTCCCAGCAGCTTTGTCTCCTATAAATAGGAGGCTCACAACAGTGTCCAAAAAGAATGCGATTATCTTCATAAAATCAGGTAATTATCACCGTGAATACTGAGAGAAATATAAATTCTCATACATTGACAGAACATCAAACAGCAAGAACTCACAGATCTTCATATCTGGTTCTTCCGGCAATCTACATGCTCAACAACTTAGATAACTAGAAGTCTTTACACTCATTGTAATAGATTCTAATATTAATATTTGTACTCAACAGTATACTTATTAATAATATCTCGCGAGAGCATTCTAGCCCGGTATTAACAACCCCGGCAAATCTTGTGTTATTTATTTTCTCACAGAAGTGTTCTCGCATTTGTTTGTTACTCGATCATTCCAGCAATACTATCTCCGGATAATATTTTGGGTAACAACAATTGGCGCTAGAGGAAGGGCATCTAAACCTTCATTTTTATTCCTACCGTCTCGAAGAACACTCACTGTTCTCCGGACATATACTTGAAGAAACACCCACTGTTCTTCAAAAGAAAAACCTTCAGAAAAATGACATCTGCAACGACCTCCAAGAGAGCCACCCTGAGATCTGCCGGAAATCTCATTCCGACCCGGACCGAATCCCAGCCCACGGCGGAAGGCGACCGCGGTGACGCCAGGCTCTCACTCCCGCCCCCGAGGGACGGTTCTAGCCTCTCACTCGATCAGTTCCAGACCGCGGAACAGATTGAGGAGGCTATAGCCATCCTCAGGGAGCGACGGAGGGCATGCGACTCGCCCATCATCACTCTGTCGGTCATCCGCCGGGCAGGCAAGCGGAAGCTTAAGGGGATCTATGTTGAGAAATCAACAGAAAGCCCCGAGCCGCAGGAGAAGGCTCTCCTGAGGCGGGACGATTCCGTCTTCAGCTGCCTAGGGAGCGATCCCTCGTGGCGACCCGGGCACTCAGGCCCCAGCCGGGAGACATCGGAGTCCGAATCCTTTACCAGGAGTTCGGCATATCCGACTCCCAGGAGACAATCCGGTCAGCGAGCCCCCGCTCACCCAAGAAATGAACCCACTGGAAGGGAGCTCATCGTCCACCATGGAGCCAGGGGATCTGTGCACGATCGCCTCAGCTCGCGCTCCGGGAGCCAATCAGCGAGCAGTCAGGCGACGGCGATGGCCGCCATGCAGCGCCAGCTCGACGAGATGAAGGCGCTCCTGAAATCGGGCAGCGCCAGAGATCGATCGCTGGGCCAAGTGAACCACTCGCGTTTCAGATCGAACTCGCCCCAGTTCAACCAAAGATCGCTCCCCCACAAACGCCTCTATATGAGGGGAGATCAGATCCGGAGACCCGCTTGAGCAAATTCCGGATCTACATGACCGGATGCGGAGCATCAGATGCGAAGAAATGTAGAATGTTCCCGTTAACTCTGGGCGACCTCGCCCACAGGTGGTACATCTCACTACCACCTCGCTCAATCAATTGCTTTGAGAAGCTGGCGAACGACTTCACGTCGTACTTCGTCGCCAAAGTTGCTCGTCTGGAAGGTCCCCACCGCATGATAAAAATCAGGCAGGGAAAGGACGAGCCCGATGAAGACTACATCGACCGAGTGGACGAAATAATCCTTACCGGCGAGCCTATTAGCGACGATCTCGCTCTCCACTCGGTCCTGGGGGGATTCCATGGCCGCTCGCCCATGTTCAGGCACCTCATAAAGGATATCCCCCCGACCTACACGGTCTTCCGCGTCAGTGCCGCTGATTTCCTGGCCAGGCAGAGGATGCGCTCCCTCCATTTAGGCGAGGGATCTACCGGAGAAGGGAAGGCGCCATCTCACATCCAGAACAAGGCGGTCGCCAAGCCCAAAAAGGCGATCGCAAAACCGCCTGGCGAGTTCAAAGCCTTCGAGGATGTGGAAGTTCACCTCCTCCGCAACCTCAATCTATCTCCGGCCCACATCTTTAATGCCATCAAGGGGCGCGAATGGCTCAACAAACCAAAGCCGATAAGGGACAATGGTCACCTAGACCGCAGCAAATTTTGTGCCTACCACAAAAGTCCCGGCCACAACACCAGCTAATGCCACGACCTCCTCAGACAACTCTGGCGACTGTTTGAGGAAGGCAAATTGGACAACTTAGTCACCAAGCCAGAACCTAGAACATAGAGGACCGGAGGGCCCGAGCGCCGACAAAACGAAAGGACCCCTCCCAATCCGGTCGCCAGGATCGAGCATGAGCCGGAGTATTCTGATGAATCGATCCCTCCGATCAATCCTCGCGGTCGGATTAATATGCTTCAAGCAGGAGGTGGAAACCTCGGGGGCCTTTCCCCGGTTTCCACCATGTCAAACAGGAAGCGAAAGGCCGAACAAAGGGCGTTCGCTGGGGTCCATGTCGTGGTACCTCCAGAGCCGACCATCTCTAAGGATGCGCTCATCACCTTCTCCAACAAGGACAGGGAGGGAGTACAATGCCCCAAAGAGGATGCATTGGTGATCTCTGCTTGTATCCTTGGGAAGATGGTCGACCGCGTGCTGGTTGACAACGGGAGCTTCTGCAACATCATATTCATGTCCGCTCTTGACCAGCTCGGCAATCTAACCAAGTTCATTAAGCCGTTCGACACCGTGCTTCAAGGTTTCGGCGATAGCACAGTCCAAGCCTACGGAAGGATCAATCTCTCAGTCGAGCTAATATGCTTTTACGATCCCAAGGTTAGGATTACTAGGAACCTAAATTTTGTAATCATAGATAGGCCCAGCATCTATAATGGGTTCCTAGGTCATCCGTTTTTAGAGATCTTTGAGGCGGTCGCCTCTTGTTTCTTTTACTGTATCAAATTCCCCACTGCCGATGGGACGGTCGGTACTGTAAAAGGAGACCAGCTAATGGCAAAGAAATGTTTGAGTTACTCCTATGTTGTAAATTCTTTCAATATTTGACATGCTATTTGTAACGTCGAGATGATCGACGATCAACCCATGGAGATCGACGAGCCAAGCACATCGTACCAACCCGACTCAGAGGATGCCATCTCACAACGATTGACGGATGACATCGAGCTAAGGATCGGTTTCGAGCCAAGCCTCGACATAGATCCCAAGATCGAGTCCGGAAATCGTTCCAAACGAGAGGCAACCGTCCCCATCGAAGAGTTGGAAAGCATAACGATAGACCCGACTCGCCTGGAGCGGGAAATACAGATCGGCACAAGCGTCGACCTCGAATTAAAGGAGGATCTGATCAATTTACTACGTAAAAACATCAGAATCTTTGCCTGATCGCATCAAGATATGGCCGGCATAAGTCCTGAACACGCTTGCCACTATCTAAAGATCGACCCGGCAAGGAAGCCCGTTCACCAGAAACGTAGGAAATTCGGTCCTGAGAAGTACGCAGCACTCGACGTAGAGGTCAAAAAGCTACTCAACAACAAACTAATCGGAGTAGCTACAGACGATCCACAGTGGGTCGCCAACGCGGTGCTCGTCAAAAAGCCAACTGGCTCCTGGAGGTTGTGCATCGACTTCACCGACCTCAACACGGCATGTCCAAAAGATCACTTTCCGATGCCTCATATTGATCACCTGGTCGATAATACAGCAGGTTGCGAAATGATGTCGTTCATGGATGCCTTCGCTGGATACCATCAAATCCTAATGGCGGAGAAAGACATAAAGCACACATCTTTCCACACGGAAAAGGACATATACTTTTGGGTCCGAATGCCGTTCGACTTGAAGAACGCAGGGGCAACCTACCAGTGATTAGTCAACAGGATGTTCGCCAATCAGATCGGCAAGACTATGGAGGTCTACATTGACGACATCGTGGTCAAAAGCCTCAAGAAGAAAGACCACCTCAACGACCTCGCTGAGACATTCGCCATCCTCGAGAAGTTCAACATGAAACTGAACCCCAAGAAATGCAACTTCGGGGTGAGCTCAAGAAAATTCCTAGGGCATATCGTGAGCCAAAGGGGGATCGAGGCGAACCCCACCAAGATTCAGGCGATCCTCGACATGCAGGAGCCACGGAATGTCAAGCAAGTGCAATGCCTCACAGGTTGTCTGGCTGCCCTCAACCGTTTCATATCTCGGCTCGGGGATAAAAGCAAGCCTTTCTTCGTGACCATAAAGAACAAGAAGTTCACATGGACGAAGGAGAGTCAAATAGCGTTCGCCAAAATCAAGGAGTACCTATCTAACCCCCAGATCTTGGCAAAGCCGATTCCCGGCGAAAAACTATTCCTTTACCTGGCGGCCTCAGAGGTCGCACTGAGTGCCGTTTTGGTGAGGGAGGAGGGACAAGTCCACTTGCCAATCTACTACGTTAGTCAAGCGCTCCACGACGCAGACACACATTATACACCATTGGAGAAGATCGCCTACGCTCTAGTCATGAGTGTTCGCAAGCTAAGGGCCTACTTCTTCGAACATCAA
This sequence comes from Orobanche coerulescens, assembly GCA_033398695.1. Taxonomy (NCBI): domain Eukaryota; kingdom Viridiplantae; phylum Streptophyta; class Magnoliopsida; order Lamiales; family Orobanchaceae; genus Orobanche; species Orobanche coerulescens. Next base: position 141,040,664 of record CM065810.1, on the reverse strand, counting down.
GTGGAGGTTCTGACGATCCCCCCTCTAAGGCAAGTTCTACACCGACCGGACACCAACGGGCGACTCCTCAAGTGGTCACTGGAGATCGCCCAATACGGTATCACCTACGCTCCCTGCACGACGATCAAAGGCCAGGCTCTGGCGGACTTCGTGGTAGAATTAACGTTCCCTCACAGTCCGTCCCAGGTCGGTTGCCCTGCCTGGAAGCTGTACGTGGATGGATCAGCGACCAACTCACGAGCAGGGGCAGGGATTGTCCTCATTAGCCCCAACGGCCAAAGTTTCACGAATGCCATGCATTTCGGGTTTCGTGCGACCAATAATGAAGCCGAATACGAAGCCTTGGTAGGCGGGCTCGATCTAGCCCTCGCCCTAGATGTTCATCGCCTCCATATCTTCATGGACTCCCTCTTGGTCGTGAACCAAGTCAAAGGAGAATATGAGGCGCGCGGCGAACAGATGGTCAAATACCAAGAGCTGGTCGCCAAAATGTGCACGAAATTTGAGGAAGTGCTAATCGAACAAGTCCCGAGAGAGCACAACTCCCAGGCCGATGCCCTATCCAAGCTAGCATCATTAGATAGGGCATCCGACTTCTCTAATATCCAAATTAAAAAATCAGCAAGGCCGGCGATCGACAGAAACCTGGTTACCACAGTCGCCATTGCCGAGGAGAACTGGATGACTCCGTTCATCAAATACTTAAAATATGAAATGGTCCCTGACGACCGTATCAAAGCTCGCCAACTCCAGCTCCGTGCGACCAGATACACCCTATTGGACGACCAGATTTACAAGCGAGCTTTCAGCCTTCCCCTCATCAAGTGTATTACACCGGAGGAAGTTCGGCTCGTTTTAGCCGAAATCCATGACGGGATCTGTGTAAATCATGCTGGCGGACGAGCTCTCATCCATAAAACAACCAGGTAAGGTTTTTTCTGGCCGTCACTTCAGAAGGATGCGATCGCCTATGCCAGATCGTGTCACAGGTGTCAAATAATGGGCCCAAACATCAAGCTCTCCCCCGAGCAGCTCACTTCAATGTACACCCCATGGCCTTTCGCCCAATGGGGCATCGACCTTATAGGTCCATTGCCGACGGCGCCAGGGGGCTGTAAGTTTGCCATTGTAGGGGTCGATTAATTCACCAAATGGGCTGAGGCTGAACCGCTCAACAAGATCGGCCAAGAGCAAGTAATGAAGTTCATCTGGAAAAACATCATATGCCGATTCGGTCTACCCCAGGCCATCATCTCCGACAACAGAAAACAGTTCGACGGTCTAGAAGTCATGCAATTCTGTGAGAAGTGGGGAATCAAAAAGTTGTTCTCGGACCCCTACCACCCTCAGACGAACAGGCAGGTGGAATCCGAAAACAAAATCCTCAAACACATGATTAAAATGCGACTCGAGTCCAGGCAAGGACGATGGGCGAGCGAGCTCCCAGACGTTTTGTGGTCTTATCGTACGACGACCCGTAATTCAACCAGCGAAACCCCATTCGCCCTCGCCTTCGGGACAGAAGCGGTGATTCCCTTGGAGATCACCGTCCTCAGCCACCGAACTGAACAAGAGATGACGATCGACAATGATGTGGCCCGACGGATCGACCTAGACATGCTCGAAGAACGACGATTGACCTCAGAAATGAAGAACACAATCCACAAAAGGAGATTCGAGAAGTTCTTCAATACGAAGGTCAAGGAAACACGTTTTCAAGTTGGCAATCTCGTCCTCAAGAAGATCCAAACCCACACAGGTGTCTTTGGTCCGAACTGGGAAGGCCCCTTTAGGATATCTAAATGGCTAACTAAGGGAGCCTACGAACTTGAACATCCTGACGGTACTCCGGACCAATATCCTTGGAACGCCGTACATCTGAAGAAGTACTACCAGTGAAAACTTTGTATTCAGTTTCTACTACCCTATGTACAAGGAATATAATGAGATTTCTTCCTATCCCATCTATTCTAGCGATCGCTCCACCAGGCATATCGTATATCGTCGAGGGTCGCCATCTAACATGACGATCCGAGATAGAAGAGTGCAGCCATGGTCCTGGTAGTCGATGGAACCGACTGCTTCGGCCATGCAAGGTCCCTGTGGGCCAAGACCGCCCTTCGTTTAAATACGAGGTCGGCCTAGTCTGAGGGCCCTCCAAAACTAATCAGTGGACACGATCGCCCGCCCTCAAAGGTTCATCATCTAACATGGTGAACCCGGACAATGCGACGTGCCACTACCCCCATCTCAACGTACACCGTCGAGGGTCGCCATCTTTATGGTGGGCCGAGGTGGAAGCAGAGCTAACAAGCCACGGACGTGGAGTCGAATAAAACCGACGACGCCCCATGCAAGGACTCCTACAGACCAAGACCGCCCATCTTTCGTTTAAATACAAGACGGGCGCAGCCTAACGGAGGACCCTCACAATAAAGTGAGTCGCGGGAATATCCCTCGCACACAAAGGCACAATTGTGGAGATCGGTCCGTCGAACTCCACGACCGTGCACGATTCCACAGAGTCGGCAAAACTGAAGATAGCTCACCAGACATACTATTTTTATTCCCTTACTTACAATAAGTAAACAAAAACAAGGGGGCAAAGGAGGCGAGCTAATCCTAATGCGATCGGAAAGAAGGAACCATACTCGATCGGCTTCGTTCAAACACACGCATGACGATCAGAATTGTTCCACAATATTTACAAGTAAGAATTTCCAAAACATGTCGATACACTCAAACATTCAAACAGTCGGTCGGATGAACAAGACATCAGAAGCAATCATACGCATACTTGAAAAAAAATTCGCATGCAATCATTCAAAGGCGATCGTACATGTAAAGACACAGATACAGTAAGGGAGTATTTTATTCTTGACAAGAAGTTCATACAATACAAAAGCCCGAAGGCAATACAAAGAGAAAGCAAAATTACAAGTGAAGGAAAACAAAGAAGTCACTCAGGGCCCCTCCGGCTGGTCTTCGCCCCCAGGAGGCGGATCGACATGCGCTCCCCCTTCGGCCTCAGGATGAATGAGTTTATCCGGAAAAGGATACCAACTCAAGTCGATCCCCAAGTCGACGAGGTCAAGGATCGGCAGGGAAAACTCCGGATGCAAAGGGTGCTCGAGTGCATAGGCCTTAAAGCTCTCCATCAAAGGACCGATCTCGATCCCTATCTTTTTGGCGGCTCGGGCAGCGTCGGCATAGGCCACATAATAGGCGAACTCGCCGACAAGTGCCACATTGAGGTAGGGATCGGTCTCGATCGCTTTTAGCTGCCCTCTCAGCTCAGTGGTCGTCTTCTCAGCTTCTGCCAGTTCGACCACCTTAGCGGCCGTTTCCCCCTTAGCCTTTTCCAGCTCTCCCTTCGCCGCCTCCAGCTCGCGGTTGAGCCGATCCACCATCGCCTTCAGCCCGGCCGCCTCCTCTTGCGAGGCCACGTGCATCCGGCGAGCCTTCTTCTCCTGGTCGCGGAGCCGATCGGCCACTTCCTTGGAGCGGCTCAACTCCTGCTTCATCCGATCGTTGTCCTGTTTAGCTCGTTTAGCCGTCTCTGTGTACTCCTTCTCCATAGGCTGGATCCGGTTAGCAAATTCAATGTTTTGGTTCCGGGCGGCCTCGAGGTCTCTATAGAAACGAGCATTAGAGGGTCGCCCCTCATAATCCCTTGCAGCTTGGACGGCTATCATCGCCGTCTGGAGAGCCAGGGCAAGGGTCGCCTGCATGGCATCTCCAAATCGCCGACGAGCGATCACATCAAGATCAGTCGTCCAAGCCTTGGGCAGAGAGGAGATGGCCTTCTGGACATAAGTAGGGACGTCGAGGGACTTCTGCGGAGACTTGCTCGCTAGGAAGTCCAGCACCATTGGCGAGACGTCCGGATCAGCAAGACGGACCCTGCGACACAAACAAAAGAGACAAAGGAGTTAGAAGATACCTAACTAAATTTTCCAACTCGGAAAGATCAACCCGATCTTACCTGTTTACCAGTTCGGGATCGCGGCCAAAATACAGCTTGCCCCAAGAAGTTTCAGCTCCAGCGATCTCCACCTTTTTCAAGAAGCCGGCCGATGACCTGGTGCCGGACGCCGAGGGCCTAGGACCAGACCCCTCCGCCATCGGAACGGAATAAACGGGGGGAGCGGCGATTGGCGGCTCCAAGATAGCTAAGTCCACCTCAGCTGTCGGCAGGGACCCCTCCGGCCTCCGCCTCTTGCGGTTATGCTGAAGTTGTTCCTCCTCTTGAATCTCCGACTCGGCGACCGGCACCACAACGGGCCTCACCACAGGGGCAGGGCGAGACGACGTCGCGGAAACGCGACCCGTCTTCTTTCCCAGGTGTAGACGACCGATGAGACCAGGGTTAGACATGGCGATCTCTTGTGGTGGCTCGGCGAAACGAGGAAAATGAATCTCTGCCAAAGAACAAACTCTAAAAAATTAGACACCTACTTAGACATTGCAACCTCTTGGAGACGACCGTCACGCAGGAAAGAGTGAATAAAAAGTCGTACCTGGGACCTTCAAGTGGCGAGGGTAGCGAAACAGTCAAGCTCCCAACCGGTGACGTTCGAGGCTGACTGAGTGAACGTCTATGTAGGAATCCGGCAATGCGCGAATCCTCTCCCAGACGATCAAGAAATCGAAGGGGAGATCGCCGATCGCTGGAACAGGGAATCCTGCAAAAAGAGAGACAAATTAGATCAGTTCAAGGAGTATCCAAATAAAGGGAGAGTTAAAACCCTTACTCGGATTCCTCTCCCGAAAATTGGTGGGGATATCCAATTCTTCCTCCGGATTATCGCCCGATGCCGATCTCCATGCACCGCCAACCCAACACCACTTTGCCAGGTCGCCCCGAGCCTTGTTCGGCACCCCAAGGACCACCCTACCCAGGCGACCTTGGATATGGTAGCTGCCAATCGATCCCTTCTGCACAGTAAACTTAAGAAGATAATTCATCTCCAGCGCAGAAGGCAAACGAAACAGCCTGTGACCGCCGAACAACGTCAATGTACTGATAATCTGCAGCTAGGCGTTCGGCGTCAACTGGAGAGGCGCCGAATTCCAGGCGACCAGCAGATACGAGACAGCGAACGGCAAGGGAAACCACAGTCCGGCCGCCAGGGTCATTTCATTAATGGCGACCATACCCTCGGGAGGCTGGTCGGCGCGTTCATTCTCGGAGGGCACGTGCAGTGACACGTCAGAAGGAATATGATATTTGGCCCTCCAGCGGCTCAAGTCCTTCTGGGTCGCCGAACTCCGAATCTTACCGAGAGTCCACTGAGACGGGTCGGAGGCCCGAAACACCATCCGCTTCACATGTTCGTAGGGATGAGCGGCGGAGTAAGCTTCGAAATCAAATTCTGGACAGGGCTCGGCAATTCCCTCCATAAGCTTAGCAAATTCCATGTAAGTAGGGCCGAAAACGCTGTCCCGTTCCCAAGACAACGACACCAGTTCATCTTCATCCACCGGCGAACCCCCTTGCTCCGCCGTCGCCGCAGATCTCGCCACTTCGGCCTTGTTGAAAAGCTCCTCGAGTTTTGCGGGTGCAATCCCTGCACGAATAGCCTCAACGGCCATTTCCATATAGAGTCCCACGGGAATCTCCTCCCGGTCCAGCGAAGCGGCGGCGGCGGAGGTACTTCCAGTCTCGAAGGTTTTGGATCCTCCAGACATGTTCGTAAAAAGTAAAGAAAGAAAGAAAGAAGATTGGTTTTCGTACCTAAAGAAAAGAGGACGATCGGCACAAGGAGCTTCGGAAATTTCTGCAGAGTCTCAGCAAGAAGGCAAGGATGCGTGAAGAGTAGAAATGAAGTAGCCCTAGCCCCTTTTATAGGCGGGAGCAGGGATCTCTTTGCAAATAGGCAAAATCCCGAGGGTTGGAGGGCAACCGTCGGGGGGGCACATTAAATGCCGCCCTCAAATCCCGCGTACGCGTCTTTTCGAGGGCACGCCAGGCGACAAAAACTGACAAACCGTCGGACTCCCTCAATAGTAACGCGACGCGTGTCCTTGCAACGTTTCGCGAGCCCACCTTCATTTCCCGCTGCTCCCAGCGCTAAAGGAGATCGTCCAAATTTGAAATTAGATCATCTAATCGTCTAAAGCAATGGCGATCTCCAACAGTGCCACCTCACCCCGTGTTTTCAACATTGAGCCGAGCTGGGGGGCAATTGTTGTGCGGCGATTAATACGCCTCGGTGGCGATCGGCATAATGATCTGAGAGCCAACATTAGAGGACATACTCTGGACAAACACCCAGAGGTCGGCACCCACGACGATCGTCTTTTGGTGTCTGGCGATCGTCTTTGATGTCCAACCAGAGACGGTCGCCTCGTGCCACGTATAAATCCAACATCCGTCAAAGTCGTCGAAGATCGAATCTTGGACGGTGACCCACGTGCAGATCCACAAAAGGCGCCGACAGATAGGACCTTTGACCCCAGCCTGTCACGTACCTCGCCTACCGACAGGCCCGCCGAAAGGTGCAAAGTGGGACCTCCCGGACAGCGACTCAGGACGCGTGCAGGCTTCCCATTGGCTCGCACAGCTGGCTGCCAGCAGTAGCCTCAGACTTTAAGGGAACAACCTCACGTGACGGGACGATCAGCCATCTTATTATAATATAGAAAACGGCGGTCGCCCGCGATCGCCGGAGAGGTCCTTGCAGCTTTGTCTCCTATAAATAGGAGGCTCACAACAGTGTCCAAAAAGAATGCGATTATCTTCATAAAATCAGGCAATTATCACCGTGAATACAGAGAGAAATATACATTCTCATACATTGACAAAACATCAAACAGCAAGAACTCACAGATCTTCATATCTGGTTCTTCCGGCAATCTACACGCTCAACAGCTTAGATAACTAGAAGTCTTTACACTCATTGTAATAGATTCTAACATTAATATTTGTACTCAACAGTATACTTATTAATAATATCTCGCGAGAGCATTCAAGCCCGGGATTAACAACCCCGGCAAATCTTGTGTTATTTATTTTCTCACGGAAGTGTTCTCGCATTTGTTTGTTACTCGATCATTCCAGCAATACTATCTCCGGATAATATTTTGGGTAACAACACGCTGTAGCGAGGGGTTCCTCTACAGGTGTGGGATACTGTAGGGAAGTGGGATTCCTTATAGGGGATGGTGCCCCGAAGGAAGGTGGATCCTGTACGGGTGTTGAATACCGCATAGGAGAAGTAGCTGTTGGCTCCAAAGGGGCAGCCGACTCGCTAGAGTCTTCTAAGTTGGCAGATGTCCGATCATCCGTCTTAGCCACCAAAGGCTCAGGATCTACTGTCGATACAATAGCGGGCACCTCTTCCACAGGGGTTGGGCCCTGGGGTAGTTCTTCAGTGGGTTTCGCCACGGTAGAAACTTCCTCGGAGGTTTTGGTGGATTTAACCTTAGAAAGCCTCCTTAGCTTCCTTTTCGGCTTCTCAGCAGTAGTGGGTGTCTTGCTGTGAGATGTTTTCCTCTTCCTTGAAGACTCCACATCCTGGGACTTCAAAGAAACATCCCTTGGATCTTCAGACACGGGCATACTTAGGACTTTAGGGTGGTTACAGACCAAAGTGCTCTGGTTATAGGCTGTAGGCTTGACGCCTCCTAAGTATATCCGGGAGCTGTTTTTCTTCGCATCTGCGGATTGTGAAAGTCCGCATTTCGTAAAAATATGGTTTAAAATTAAACCAAATGACTTCTTTTGAGTGGCAGGCTTGGATACTTCCTCCTGCAAGCGCTTCAAGATTATCTGGCACCAGTTGACCTTTTCACAGGTCAAAATCGCAACCATCATCCTAAATCTCAGATTTGTGCACATTTTGAATGCACCAGTGCGATTCTCGATGATCCTGCAGCAAATATCATGCAAGTACACGTATGGCAAACAAAAATTCTTTTTGTGACAGGTGGTGTGTGTAATATCCGCAATTTTCGATTTTCGGTAAATTTCTTTTTTCGGCCGAAGTCCGTTTTGACGACTCGCTCATGACCGTTTCGTCATTCTGAGAATGATTAATTCTACACTTTTTGACATCCGAGTTCGTTTCGGAGTCATTTTGTTGAGTTCTGTGCTTTTTAACGACTTTTCCGCACTTGAGTTCGATTCTTGCGAATCTCGTCCAAATCATTGCTTCGAGTTTCCGTAAGTCCGTTTAACTTTGTTAGACGTGTTGTGAACTTCGGTTTGGTTATTCGATCACGTATCGTGGTTTAGGCGTTTTGGGCCATTTTGTAATTTCTTGAAAGTTACGTATCCGTATCTGTAATTGTTGTCTCGACCCGTTTCTTGGTCGCGTATGACTAATTATGGTATTACGCTTTCATTTCGAGTCGCTTATGTTGTCCGCGAACTTTTCGCCGTGTTCGCTCCGTGACGCTTCCTAAATCGGGTCGCCGAGCCACAGCGGTGGCGGAGGCGCCGGACAGTGGCATGGATCGGCCGGACGATTGCGGGCACCGGCCGGACAGGTGCGGCGAACCGGCGTAGCGCACGCCTTCTGGCCGGAAAAGGCTGCGCTAACCGGCAGTGTAGCGCCGCCGGTGGCTAGCGTCTGTGCTCGGGCACAAGCGTAGGGTTTCGAGGTTCGACTCGGCCAGATCGGCGGGTAGCGCGCTCTTGTCGGTCGTAGCGCACGCTAACCGGCAGGTAGCGCCGCCGGCCGACTAGCGACGTTACAGGTAAGTTGGTTAGTCCGGTGGCTCTTTGGGCCAGTCGGCTAAGCGCGCAGCTTCCGTAGCGCACGCTAGCGGGAGTCGGGTCGGCAGGTTTGGTCGGCGGGGTTGGTCGGTGATGCCGGTTCGTGTGGGCCTGGCCGAGGGTGCTCGGCCGATCTGGCGATAGCGCACGCTAGTCGGGAAGGCTAGCGCCGCTAGTCCGGCCCGATATAAATATGGCTGGCGATCACATTTCACTTCGTTTTCATTTCCTTCCTTCTCCGTCCGCGAATGGCGATTCATGGGCGGCGAAGCCATGTTGTTTAACAACAAAACCATGAAGTTCTGGAGTCCATAACATCAATCAATCGTCCGTTATCATCCTTTGATCCAATAATCAAGGTAATCTTCCTTAGAACCCTAATTTCGTGAATTTGGGGATTTTTGCAATTTCGCCCGATTCGCTCCGTGTTGTTGATTAATTCATGATGGGTATGATTAATCTTGGTAGTATTCTTGTGTTTAACATCATTTAATCCATTGTTCTTCGTCGAATCAAGTATATTTCTTGATTTCCTTCGAGTTGACTTTTTGGGGATTTGTCCCGATCTCGTTTTCATCCGCTTTCGATGGATCGATTATGGTTAAATGATGTTGTTAAACATATTCTATGGATTGTATATCCATAATTCAACTTGAAATTCCGTTTTGGGTTTTTGACGAACGAATCGTGTTCTTGGCCGCTTTGGGAAATCCTTGAACTTTCGTCATTCGTTCTTTGAATTCAACGGCTTTGGGTCGTGTTATGGAATTCATTTCATTGTTATTATTGTCCTTCGTAGTTTATGACGTGAGTTGGCGATCGGTGGAGTCGGCGGGTTCGTAATCGGTTCGTGTCAACCTACTTTGGTCGATTCTCCGCGTTGTTCTTATTCGAGGCAAGTACCTTGTCCATACTTTTCTTGTTTCGCGGATATGATGATTGGTGATCGTCTTGGTTTGTTTGTTTGTTTGAAATGAGTTTTTAAAAGATTTGGTTAGCCTCGTTAAAGGCCTCTTTCAAAACCGTGTGTGTTTTGTGATTGGTGTGGTTCGTGAATAACTATGTGAATTCTATGTATATGCTTGGTGTTCATGTTGCACTTGGTATTGTGTGTGGACGTATATTATTTCATTTCGGTGCGTTGTGGATTGACGTGGTGTTTTGCTAAGTGTTTGATGCCTCTGGCGAATTGTTTGAATATCCTTGATGTGATATGTTATTTGTGTGAATGTGTGGATATGGTTGAAGGTCTACGGTGGCACATGGCATGTGATCATGTGGCCGTGATGCAACAAGTGATTGATCCAACCGTGAGAGCTCGAGATAATCTACGGTGGCACATGGCATGTGATCATGTGGCCAGATGCAACAAGCGATTGATCCAACCGTGAGATGTGTGTGATTTGTTTCGCTAGCCACTCGGGAGGGTCCTTCGAGGCCTCGGGTGGGATGTCGGTGGTATCGTCCGGTCTAGGCGATGCGCGTGCGTGATTATGTTTCGTTGATTTTTCGTCCGTTGAGGACACGTGATGTTAGGCTTTGACCACCTGTAAATTGTTGGTGGTTTCCTATTTGCGAAAACAAAACATTTGGTGTGACCCTATTGATTTTGGAAAGAGAAGGATTTTATAATCCTAAATTGTTTTCTATTAAAACTCTCGATGGCATTTTAAACTGTTTTGTAAATTGTTTCCCTTATTTGCGATCTTTCGCTTTGGAAATGTTTACCCAAACTCTTGCCTCGGGAAGTACTTTTCCTTACGTTTGAACCTTTGAGGATTCCCGATTATTATTGTTCTTGGAACTTGTATTGTATGGCTCGTATTTTTGCACTTGTACTGCACTAGCAAAACAAAGGAGTTTGCTAACCCCAGTATTCGGGGTGGATGTCTATTTTTGCATTCGTGTTTCGGAGCATAGCACGGTCGGCACGAAGGATGATGAAAGATGAACGATACTAATCACACGAGGATCCGTTCTTTGTCGTATTGGTCTAGTTGAATTTTTCTTTTCGCCGCAGATATTTTCCCGTTGTACGGGTGTGGTTGTATTTTGACCCCTGCGTGGTCATGAGTTGTATTTGAGTTGTATGTATTTGTTGAAAGACCAAATCGGTCTACTGAGTCATTTTAGACTTAAAGGCGAGGTTTAGATGTTTGATTTTAGTTATCAGCCTGGTAGTTCCTCGAGGATAGGGTCTACGGCGTGTAATATCCCTGAGCGGATTTGGGGTGTTACAGAATGGTATCGGAGCTTAGGTTGTGGAAACCTAGGTCATCGGGTCGATGGTGTCTATCGAGTTTTTGTCTCGTCGGATTTTATCCGATCGAGTCGTGTCGCGACGCGTCGTCGAGTTGGTTGGTCGTGATTAGTATCGTGGGCAATCATCATCTTCGTGCGACTGTGGTGTAAGTCTCCTTCTTTGTGTTGTGCCTCGTGTGACACGAGCTATATTTTTATGATTATTTATTAAGTGACGGAATCCTTTTATGGATTTTGATTTCTTGATACGTGACTATTTGACTCTCATATTTCTTTCATGTGAGGAGTAGTTCTTTGGATTGTGCATGTTGGGTGTATTTCTTTTTTCCTTGCGTGAGTTCCTTTGTAATAGCTTTCGGTATTTTACCGACTAAATTTTATTTCAAAATCGATTCCTTTAACCGAGTTGTTGGCCTTGACCGTTTGTGGTAGTTGGGTGTTTTCAAATGATTTTGTGAGTTTTGATAAGTACTACCGTCATCGACCTTTTTGGGCATTCTTGTAATTGGTTTTTAGCTGGTGGGTTCCGTCAAGGGACCCACGACGCTATAATGTTCCGTGTATTTACCTGAAATTTTTGGGCATTGTAGCCCATTGAATTATCTTTGAAAACCTTGAGTATCTTAGAAAATAAAATTCGAGACGTACTTTAAATGGATTGTATTTTCAAGGCGCCTACTAGCGCAACTATCTGTTTCAAAATTTTTCTACCTCGAGGACCAAAATGTTTTGAGATATTTTCGATGTTTAGAAACATTTATACTTAGACCCGAGGGTCGGATATTCTGAAAATTTTTCACTAAAAGAAAGGTGTCCTCATTTTAGTTCAAACGCAAGATGAATTTCAATGTCTCGAAAATGATGTTTGTTTAACTTTTTGTAAAATGATACTCAAGATCAACTGGTGTTTCCAAACTATTTTCAAAAGGTGGTTTTCGTTTTTAAAACCCATCATTTCCTGCTTGTGGTCGGAGAAGGTGTGTAAGATGTTGATATGAATGTTGTCGCCTTGTGATGAATTATGTATTATCGCACTTGTGCGAGCTATTGGAACTGGAGTTTGTATGATTGTGTACATACGTGGTTGTTCCTTGATGTTTTGTAATTGTGCACTGGTCATCATTCGAGTCGTTGATGTCGCCGGACGATGCCGTCGTTATTGTGATATTCATGTGTGTGTTGCCTTACGATGGTAATCGTTGCATGTGTTATGTGTTATGATTTTCTGTTGTGCTGAGTGGTTACTTATTCAGTATGCCGAGGGGCCGAGGTCGTGGTCGTGGTGATCGGACGCGTGGTCGAGAGCATGCTTCCGGTGATAGTATTGGTATTGGTGTTGCTACTATTTTACAGCAGATAGCCACTCAGATGACTCAGTTGACTCAGGCGATTCAACGTGTTACAGATGTGACCCAGACACTGGTGCAAATCGGTGGCTTCGAGAAGTGGTTCGTATGAATCCCCCTCGTTTCGCCGGTGCTGCAGATGCTTTAGGTCCGATGGTTGGCTTTTCCAGTTGGAAAAGATTTTCGCGATATATGATTGTCCAGAAGAACTTAAGGTCCCGGTAGCTAAGTATCTTTACGACAAAGATGCCGATAGCTGGTGGGAGGCAATTAAGACTCTAGATCGCGTTGTCACGTGGGCAGAGTTCAATAAATTCATGAGAGATGAGTTTTGTCCGAACCGATCAGAAATCGAGGATTAATGAATTCTTTTCGCGAAACCGCAGGATGTACCGTCTCAAGCTATTATTGATTTTAGCAAACAGCTCGGCTATGTGCAAAATCAAGTAAGGACAGAGGAGGACAAGATTTGTCATTTTAGTAGGCGGATGAAGCGGAGATTCGCCAAGACATGGCAGTCTCGCTTGTACTTCCTTGAGAGATTATCAAAATAGGGCGTTAGCCTATGAGCTATCAGTTATCGACCGAGAGTATGTCGACTCAAGAAACAGAAAACCGTCTGAACTTTTCAGAAATCGAGTGGGCCCCTTGAGGTTGGGACTTCGTCTCGTCATCCCAAAATATTTCCTAGATCGCGTGATCAGAGGAGTAGTACCCCTGTAGTGAGTAATGTGAGCACTTCGAAGATATGTTATAACTGTAGTCGAGCGGGCCATACTGCGAAGAATTGTCGTTCACCGTTAGTCACCGTTTCGAGTGTGGCTGTGGGTCACCGATCCGTACATTGCGAGACGGTAGCTGAGAGGTTTGGGGATCGAGGTTGCGTCTCTGCTCCGAAAGGACACGGAGATGCCTAGGGTGGTTTTGAGGATTTTGGCGTAGTCCGAATTATTTATGATTGCCCTTGTGGATCGTTTTGTGTTTATTCTCTGTTTTCTCGACTGTGCGTGTTTTCTTGTAACAAGTACTTTGTGTTTTGTGATTGTTTGGATAATTGACTTGATTGTATTATCTGTTTGATGACGCTCGTCACTTGTTGGTGTTATTTTGTCTCTACCGGCGACGTTGTGTTGGTCGTCGTGGAGCGTGTTTTCACACCGTATATTCCGTTGCGTTGTTTGTAACATTTCGCCGTTGGGCGTTAATTACGCGTTTCTTGCGTATCTCGTTGAGTTTTCCTGGCGGAATATTTCTTCCCCTACTTGTTTTAAGTTTCGGGACGAAACTTCTTTTAAGGAGGGTAGAATGTAATATCCGCAATTTTCGATTTTCGGTAAATTTCTTTTTTCGGCCGAAGTCCGTTTTGACGACTCGATCATGACCGTTTCGTCATTATGAGAATGATTAATTCTACACTTTTTGACATCCGAGTTCGTTTCGGAGTCGTTTTGTTGAGTTCTGTACTTTTTAACGACTTTTCCGCACTTGAGTTCGATTCTTGCGAATCTCGTCCGAAACTGCTGTTTCGAGTTTCCCGTAAGTCCGTTTAACTTTGTTAGACGTGTTGTGAACTTCGGTTTGGTTATTCGATCACGTATCGTGGTTTCCGAGCGTTTTGGGCCATTTTGTAATTTCTTGAAAGTTACGGGTATCCGTATCTGTAATTGTTGTCTCGACCCGTTTCTTGGTCGCGTATGACTAATTATGGTATTACGCTTTCATTTCGAGTCGTTTATGTTGTCCGCAAACTTTTCGCCGTGTTCGTTAAAATGCGTTTCCTAAATCGGTCGCCGAGCCACAGCGGTGGCGGGGATCGCCGGACGGTGGCGGGATCGCCGGACGATTGCAGGCACCGGCCGGACGGTGCGCGAGAACCGGCGTAGCGCGCCTTCTGGCCGGAAGGCTGCGCTAACCGGCAGTGTAGCGCCTGTGCCGGGTGGCTTCAGCGTCTGCCTCGGGCACAGCGATGGGGTTTCGAGGTTCGACTCGGTCGGGATCGGCGGGTAGCGCGCGCTGCCGGTCGTAGCGCCGCTAACCGGCAGGGTAGCGCACGCCGGCCGACTAGCGTACGTTACAGGTAAGTTGGTTAGTCCGGTGGCTACCGGATAGCCAGTCGCGCGCAGGCTTCCGGCCGTAGCGCACGCTAGCGGGAGTCGGGTCGACAGGTTTGGTCGGCAGGGTTGGTCGGTGATGCCGGGTCGTATGGGCCCTGGCCGAGGGTGCTCGGCCGATACCGGCCGATAGCGCACGCTAGTCCGGGAAGGCTAGCGCACGCTAGTCTGGCCCAGTATAAATATGGCTGAGCAGTCACATTTCACTTCGTTTTTCATTTCCTTCCTTCTCCGTCCGCGAATGGCGATTCATGGGCGACGAAGCCATGTTGTTTAACAACAAAACCATGAAGTTTTGGAGTCCATAACATCAATCAATCGTCCGTTATCATCCTTTGATCCAGCGAATCAAGGTAATCTTCCTTAGAACCCTAATTTCGTGAATTTGGGGATTTTTGCAATTTCGCCCGATTCGTTCCGTGTTGTTGATTAATTCATGATGGGTATGATTAATCTTGGTAGTATTCTTGTGTTTAACATCATTTAATCCATTGTTCTTCGTCGAATCGAAATATATTTCTTGATTTCCTTCGAGTTGACTTTTTGGGGGATTTGTCCCCGATCTCGTTTTTCATCCGTTTTCGATGGATCGATTATGGTTAAATGATGTTGTTAAACATATTCTATGGATTGTATATCCATAATTCAACTTGAAATTCCGTTTTTGGGTTTTGACGGAACGAATCGTGTTCTTGGCCGTTTTGGGGGAAATCCTTGAACTTTCGTCATTCGTTCTTTGAATTCAACGGCTTTGGGTCGTGTTATGGAATTCATTTCATTGTTATTATTGTCCTTCGTAGTTTATGACGTGAGTTGGCGATCGGTGGAGTCGGCGGGTTCGTAATCGGTTCGTGTCAACCTACTTTGGTCGATTCTCCGCGTTGTTCTTATTCGAGGCAAGTACCTTGTCCATACTTTTCTTGTTTCGCGGATATGATGATTGGTGATCGTCTTGGTTTGTTTGTTTGTTTGAAATGAGTTTTTAAAAGATTTGGTTAGCCTCGTTAAAGGCCTCTTTCAAAGCCGTGTGTGTTTTGTGATTGGTGTGGTTCGTGAATAACTATGTGAATTCTATGTATATGCTTGGTGTTCATGTTGCACTTGGTATTGTGTGTGGACGTATATTATTTCATTTCGGTGCGTTGTGGATTGACGTGGTGTTTTTCTAAGTGTTTGATGCCTCTGGGCGAATTGTTTGAATATCCTTGATGTGATATGTTATTTGTGTGAATGTGTGGATATGGTTGAAGGTCTACGGTGGCACATGGCATGTGATCATGTGGCCAGGATGCAACAAGTGATTGATCCAACCGTGAGAGCCTGAGATAATCTACGGTGGCACATGGCATGTGATCATGTGGCCAGGATGCAACAAGCGATTGATCCAACCGTGAGATGTGTGTGATTTGTTTCGCTAGCCAGCTCGGGAGGGTCCTTCGAGGCCTCGGGTGGGATGTCGGTGGTATCGTCCCGGTCCTAGGCGATGCGCGTGCGTGATTATGTTTCGTTGATTTTTCGTCCGTTGAGGACACGTGATGTTAGGCTTTGACCCTGTAAATTGTTGGTGGTTTCCTATTTGCGAAAACAAAACATTTGGGCTGTGACCCTATTGATTTTTGGAAAGAGAAGGATTTTATAATCCTAAATTGTTTTCTATTAAAACTCTCGATGGCATTTTAAACTGTTTTGTAAATTGTTTCCCTTATTTGCGATCTTTCGCTTTGGAAATGTTTACCCAAACTCTTGCCTCGGGAAGTACTTTTCCTTACGTTTGAACCTTTGAGGATTCCCGATTATTATTGTTCTTGGAACTTGTATTGTATGGCTCGTATTTTTGCACTTGTACTTGCACTAGCAAAACAGTGGAGTTTGCTAACCCCAGTATTCGGGGTGGATGTCTATTTTTGCATTCAGGTTTCGGAGCATAGCACAGGGTCGGCACGAAGGATGATGAAAGATGAACGATACTAATCACACGAGGATCCGTTGCTGTCGTATTGGTCTAGTTGTATTTTTCTTTTCCGCTGCAGTATATTTTCCCGTTGTACGGGTGTGGTTGTATTTTGACCCCTGCGTTGGCATGAGTTGTATTTGAGTTGTATGTATTTGTTGAAAGACCAAATCGGTCTACTGAGTCATTTTAGCCTTAAAGGCGAGGTTTAGATGTTTGATTTTAGTTATCAGCCTGGTAGATCCTCGAGGAGAGGGTCTACGACGTGTAATATCCCTGAGCGGATTTGGGGGTGTTACAGTGTGAACCACGTCAACAATAGTTGAGCCGGTGAACAGCCCATAGTACTTCGTTATCAGCTCTTGAGACCCAAAAGTCTCAAGTTCTTCCATGGTCATGTCATCAGCAGGCAGCCTGTAAATGTGTTGAAGAAGATCTCGATCGATACAGATCTCCACTCCTTGAATGATAGCGGTAATGTCAGCAACGTGACCTCCGTGGGCCAACGACAAAAAGCGAACGTCGGCGTTGAGGTAAAAGTCCTCAACTAAGCGGTAGAGACCTTGCTGACGGAGTCGGGTGATGATGAACTCCATGGGTTCGACGTGATTTGTTTTAGCGAGAATACGTTCGATGACGACAGATCTTGAGAAGATCCGTTCATCGATGATGTTCGCGGATTTCTTGAGTGCGGGAGAAGATGTCTGACCAGCCATTGATGTTTCTCAAGAAAATAAGAAAGAGAATAAATGAAATTTGCAGTAAAACGCAGAAAACTTTGTAGGCTGTATTGCTTGAGTGCTCTTAAATTTTGCAGAAAGCGTAAAGAGTCTTTAATGGCAGTATCAGTCCTTTTATAGTGGGCGGCGAAGTAGGGTTTTTCAGAGTACGAATGGCCAGATTTAAGGGATGGGAGCCGGTTTTTAAAAACGAACGGTCACGATGAACTGAGTGTAACTGGTACACTTATCCACGGAATATAAAAAATATGAGTGGGTTCCACTTCTGACATTTGTTGTTACCCTAAATGCCTGAAATGGCGGTTTTAAAACATTAAACAATTTGAAAACATCGCGGCTTTTGAGATTCAGTTGTCCAGATGTCGTGTAAGGCATTTAATGTAAATGACGTTTGACATAAAAACAGGGCACGTGGACAAAAATTATTTTAAAATGAAATAATATAATATATATATTTACTGAATTGAAATCCTATAGTATGTGTTGTATCCGCGACGATACAGCGTTCCCCCTTAAAAGGTACATATAGGTTTTAATTCCATACAACAACTTTTGGATTAATGCTGTATTCATGGGTCATACTGTATTCTCCCTTAATTATTGCACACTTCAGCTGTTGGATGATTCATATGTCTTTGTTCCTTACAGTGCTGTATTGAAGACTCTGAGTGTACAGATAATTAACGGTGTATACTGTATTCTTGGATCTTACAGCGTTCCCCCTCAATTGTTGAATAAAAACAATAAATTACTTACAGGGAGTCGGGCTGTAGCATTCCCAATTCTTGTCTAAGCATGTTGAATCTTGCTGTGTCGAGAGGCTTGGTGAAGATGTCGGCCAACTGAATATCTGTATGAACCTTTTCGAGCCGAACATCCTTGTTCTCGACATGATTCCTTCTAAAATGATGCTTCATGTTGATATGCTTAGTGCACGAGTGCAGGACAGGATTGTGCGTGATTGCAATTTCACTCTGCCATCACACATGATTGGCGTCTCTCTGGCTTCAATCCCATAATCTGACAACTGCTGCATCCAAAGGATCTTCATACAGCAACTACCAGCAGCATAGTATTCTGATTCAGCCGTGGAAAGTGAGTTAGCCAATTGCTTCTTACTGAACCAAGAAACGAGTCTAGGTCCAAGAAAGTGACAAGTTCCACTTGTACTCTTCCTATCTAGCTTGCAGCCTCCGAGATCTGAGTCGCTGTATCCAACTAAATCGAATCCGCCTTCTTTAGGATACCATAGTCCTACATCGACTGTTCCTTTAATGTACTTCATGATTCGTTTAGCTGTATTGAATTCCTTAGGTGCTACTTGATATCTCGCACACACTCCAACAGCAAATTGGATATCGGGTCTGCTTGCCGTTAGGTACAGGAGCGAACCAATAATCTTCCTGTAGAGTGATTGGTCAACGGCTTTCCGGCTTCATCAGCACTAATTTGCACGGAAGTGCTCATGGGGGTTGGCGATGATTTGGAAGTGTTCATTCCAAATTTGTTGAGAAGCTCCTTGCTGTATTTTTCCAGGTTAATGAAAATACATGTAGGCAACTGCTTTACCTGCAAACCTAGGAAATAACTAAGTTCTACCATCATACTCATTTCAAATTTACTTTGCATGAGATGAGAGAACCTTTGACACAAAGCAAGGTTAGTTGAACCAAAAATTATATCATCTACATAAATTTGCACCATTAGAAGGTCATAACCTTCCTGTATTTTGAACAATGTCTTGTCCACAGCACCTTTCTCAAATCCATTGTCGGTTACATACTGGGACATGGTCTCATACCATGCTCTAGGGGCTTGTTTAAGTCCATACAGTGCTTTCCTTAGCCTGTATACTAGGTCGATACCGTCTGTGTTGGCAAATCCTGGTGGTTGTTTAACATAAACTTCTTCGGCAAGGTCTCCATTCAAGAATGCACTTTTGACATCCATTTGGTATACAATAAAGCTTTTATGGGCGGCAAAGGCTAAGAATATCCTAATGGCTTCTAGTCTGGCTACAGGGCCAAAGGTTTCATCATAGTCTATGCCTTCTTCCTGACTATAGCCTTGTGCGACTAGCCTTGATTTGTTCCTTATAATAAGTCCATTTCGATCCTTTTTGTTTCGAAACACCCATTTGGTTCCTATAACCGATTGATGTGTAGGTCTGAGTACAAGATACCATACATTGTTTCTTTCGAAACCGTTAAGCTCTTCTTCCATAGATGTTATCCAATGAGAATTATTAAGAGCGTCTTTGGTCGAAATAGGTTCGGACTGGGCGAAGAATACAGCAATAGTGCACATATTGAGTCTTCTAAGCTCGGATTGAGATTTCCATTCAGTAAACGGTGATACCTCAGTATCTAGTTCTTCTTGTGCACAAAGCACATTTCCTTGTGTACTCTGTATTCTCCTACGGGTAGAAACACCAGCATCTATGTTTCCAATGATCAGCTCTTGCGGGTGATCTCTCAACCATCTTCGGTCGGGTTCTAATTCGGGGTCCCGTACTGTATCGAGAGTTTCTGTAGATACAGCTTCAGCTTGTATAGCGTCGGCTTCATCTACGTTGATTCTTACAGCTGCGGGGTTGATTTCTAGGTCAACAACAGGTTCTATGGGAGTTGGAGGATCTAAGATAGATAGATGTTGGATGTTCTGAGTAATATCATCTACTCCTGTAGGGTCATGGTGAGGTTCGTCAAACACTACATGAACTGATTCCTCGATCGTCAGCTTTCTTTTATTAAAGATCCTGTAAGCTTTGCTGACGGAGGAGTATCCTACAAATATTCCTTTATCTGATTTCTCATCAAAGTTCTAAGTTGATCCTTCCCAATATTCAACACATAACACCTCCATCAAAAAATGTGAAAATATGAAACTAACGGAGTTTTGTTGTTCCATACCTCGTATGTTGTTTTGTTGTGGTGCTTGTTGACGATACAGTGGTTTTGAGTGTAGCATGCCGTATTGGTTGCTTCACCCCAGAAACGCCGTGGCAACTTGCTTGCGGTGATCATTGTCCTTGTTGCTTCTTTCAGCGTCCTATTCTTTCGCTCGGCAACACCATTTTGTTGAGGTGTACGGGCATCTGAGTATTCGTGCTGTATCCCATTTTCTGAACAGTATTGCTCTATAAAGCAGTTAGTAAATTCTGTACCTCTGTCGGAACGAATAGACACGATACTCAATGCCTTTTCATTTTGCAGCTTTCTCAGGAGCTCGGGCAGCTTTGATGTTGTTTCCTTCTTCTTGCTTAGGAAAATTGTCCAAGCATATCTGGAGTAATCATCACCAATAACAAGACAGTATTTCTTACCTCCCAAACTTACTGGGTCTACAGGACCATAGAGATCCATATGTAGCATTTCCAACACTCTTTGGGTTGAAAGGTAGGATTTGCTCTTCAGGGTTGACTTGATTTGCTTGCCTTTCTGACACGGTACGCAGACACTGTCCTTTTTGAATGACACGTTTGGCAATCCTCTTACCATTCCATGTCTTGAGAGCTTGTTGATCGTCTTGAAGTTGACGTGAGACATCCTCTTGTGCCATAACCAGCTAAGATCTGCAGTGCCTTTGGCAACAAAGCATGGAATTGAGGAGCTCATAGGCTTCCAGTCAGCAATATACATGTTACCTGATCTGCTTCCTGTAAGCACAACTTCTTTGGTCTGGATGTTCTTGACTCTACAGCGATCTATATAGAATTTCACCGAGAACTGTTTATCACATAACTGGCTCATACTAAGTAGATTGTACTGTAAGCCTTCAACATATGCAACATCGGTGACTTTAAATTTTCCGACAAGTAGGATTCCTATCCCTCTTGTTCTTCCTTTAGATTTATCACCGAAACGAACTTTTGGACCGCGACCTTCTACGAAATCTGATAGCTTGCTTCTATCTCCGGTCATGTGTCGAGAGCATCCACTATCAAAGTACCAGGTGTCCTCCTCTAGGATGTCCTGTATGCAAAGAGATTAAGTAGATTTAGGTCCCCTTTGATTTTTGGGTCCATAAATGTTAGTTCCTCTAGGTACCCAAGTTTTCCTGGTAGCAATTGGTTTACTGTAGGTCACATTCGGTACAGTGTTGCGATATCTACGTGGGGCATATCCATAGTTTCTATAACCATGATAGTTATTATGCATGTAAAATTCAGGGTTATTATTATTAATCCAGTACGAGTGCCGTCTTGGAGGTGGAGCCATTTTCTTTGGCCTAACAGCTTGCCTTCTGGGTATCCAGTTGGATTCCCAATGCTGTTGTTGATACTGAGCGGACACATGCTGTCTCGAGGAATAACGGGGCTCCTGTATCCAATACCTCGGCGTGCTGTACTGATAGTACTGCTGTGCGGGCCTTTGGTATTTGGATACAGCCTTCCTTCTGAACGGTTGTTGGCGCTGTTGATATGCTCGGGGAGCATGCTGTTGAGTGCGCCTTTCAGGTCTGAATGGATGGTGATTCCGCTGTCTGGAGTATGATTGAGGTGGTGGAATGGCAGCCTTTGCTGTTCGCTGTGCAACAGGTTCCTTCACAGGGCTCGAAATTTCTTTCGATACAGGAATGTGTTCCACACTCTTGACGAACACTGTACTAGTTTTCCCTTTGTTTGAACATGAGCTATATCCTAAGCCACTTTTATCATGAGCATGTTGCCCAGTGCTCAGAATTTCTTCCATTCTTTTGGACTTTCAGAGTGGTCTCAAGTTCAATTTCTCATTTTTCGAGAGTTGTGACTTTGCCTTGAAGTAGAACCAAATCATTTGTCTTGCTCTCGTTGTGAGTTTTAATCTCACTTAGTTCATGAGCAAGTTGATGATTGCTCTCCATGAGTTTTTCAAAATCAACTTTGCTGGTTTCACAATCAATAGACATATTTTCATAATTTATTTTCAGCAAGTCATTTTCATCTTTCAGCTATAGGTTAGACAGTTGGAGCTGTATATTCTCATTTTTCAGTGTCTCATGGGCCTTTTGAATGTTTTTAAATTCATTCATCATGTTTTCAAAAGTATGAGATGCATTTGATGGAATAGCTGAGGTTGAACTTACCTCATAATCGCTATCTTCACCTTTCGGAATGTCCTTGGCCATAAAGCACATATATGCTTTATCATCGAACTCATCATCAGACGAATCACTTTCAGTGACCACCTGAAGACATTCTTCTGATTTGGATGGTGTGGGGGGAGCTTCTGATTCTCCAATCAGGGCCTTGAGCTTGTTTTTCCAAGCACGTCTTATTTCATCTCTCTCTTGTTGCTCAGCTTTCGGCAACCTTTGAACTTTGGGATGAGGACATTTATTTGCATAATATCCTGGTTTCCTGCAATTATAGCATAGGTTAGCATCACCGGATGAAGTTTCAGTACTTACCTTGTAGACAAGTTTGGGCCTGTAGGGAGTCTTTCCAGATTGCTTGATGGACTTTTTGAACTTGTGCATGAGAAGCGCCATTTCATCTTGAGACAGGATGTCGTCGTTACTATCAGCATTCTTGTGACAAGGCTTCGATGAGCTGGGCATGCTGTGTCGATGATTCGATACAGCGGCTAGTGCTGTGACCTTTGAAGGAGATTCTTCAACTTTCTCTCTTCTGTCAATATCATACTCAAACGCTTTGAGGTCAGAGAAGAGATCAAAAGTAGATATTTCATTAAGATTGCAAGATACATGCATAGCTGTGGTCTTAATGTCCCATCGGGCAGGGAGAGATCTGAAAATTTTTAAATTCTTCTCCTTTTGGGTATAAATTTTGCCCAAAGCTTCAAGTTCACCAACAATACCAGTGAATCTGAGGTCAAGTTCCTCAAGTGTCTCAGTTGGTTTCATTTCCAAAGATTCAAATTGCTGAGTCAGTTTTGAAATTTTGTTTTCTTCTGAGAGCTCAGTTCCCTCACAAATCATCTTGAGTTTATCCCAGATTCCCTTGGCTGATTTACAGCTCTTTACCTTCGAGAACAGAGTGACAAATAACGCATTCTTAGCCACATTGTCGAGGTTGGCTCGCTTTCTTTCATATGTGGTCCATTGCTCGCGTTCCTTCTCGAGCATCTCAGCATGGGCTTGGACTTCAATCCTTGCGGCCGTGTTTACCTTCATGATCTTCATGGGGCCATCCTGTATAAAAAAAATCATCTCTTCGTGCATTGCTACAAGATGAGCCTCCATCCTAATTCTCCAATCATCAAATTCGTTAATAGAGAACATAGGCACTTTGTTGATCATAAATGTATCCATGTGAAAATAAAGAAATGAAAGAGACTGTTTTAAAGAGTAAGTGATTTTGGATCTGATTCGGTTAAAAATACGACTGATTCTTTTTAGAATCAACCGCTCCGATACCACTTGATGGCCACTAAGTATACTGGATACAGCTTGGGAAGTAGTTTAAACAACAAGCTGTACTGATTTTAAATCTGAGTGCATAGAGGAAGTCTTAGATACAGTAAGTTGTTGTGGATACGTCAACTCGATGTGCAGTGTATACTTAAATAATCACAGTAATTAAAACAAGTAAGGCAGAAGGTAAATAACACAATATTTAAAGTGGTTCGAGGTAAACCCCTCTACGTCCATTGGTCCTCCACACAGGAGTAAAAAGTTTATTATAATTACTACGTACACAACTACGTAATTATAACAACACACAATCAAAATATCGTTCACACAGATTGATATAAAGATCTTAGCTTCAACCATTCACACAGATTGGTTTGAGCTAATGCTTTGACTTGCTTCTTCACACACAGTTCTGAAGCTTCATCTTCTTCGATGCAATTCCTTCACACACAGTTCTGGAGTAGCAACGATTACTCAGTCCACACAGGGCTGATCTGGGTTTGTTCAAAGGATAGAACAGGGTATGAACAACAACTTTGACTTTAAGATCTTCTAGCTGATGAAGTGTTGTTCAAGATGTTGAGCACTGTGTATCTCTTAGATCTGAGTCGCAGTAAGCTTCTGGAGATATGTTTTGCTCTGATAATAACTTTGTTGCTTGGTAATTTCGTTACTTGGTGTAACTGATCTTCAACGCCTTGATGAGATATATATAGTCTTCTGGAAAATATATCCGTTGAGATAAATCCGTTGAGAAAGATTCCGTTCCAACGGGATGAAAAGCACGATCCGGATTTTGTGGGATTTGAAGATCTGTTGACTGACAGAATTTAAATACTTTATATTTGAGTATTTAAATACTTCTTATATCAACGAGACTTGACTTCTGAAGATTCCTTCTTTGTCCTGTTGAGAGTTGTATGGAAGATCACTGTATTGACAATTCGAGATAGCTTCCATACTTGGTCTTTATAAGACTTCTTTGCTATACTGAAAGGTTCCACTATTTGCTGGATCAATGACAGGTCTTCAATACAGGTTGACACTTCAACTTATCGATACAGTTTCCTTACTGTATTGAGGATTGGCATATATGTCAAAACCTCTTATCAACACTATTCGATACAGGGATTGATTATCCTGGCTGTTTCGATACAGGGTTTTTGTTATCCCAACAATTTTCTCCCAGGTCGTTGATTTTGAAGGACTCTTGGAATCGAATCTAGAAAACAACGATGTGCTCGACCTTATCCGCTCGATGAAGATGAATGGGATCTAAGCACTTGTTCAAGGAGGGCGTTATTGCATTTTTCCGTGAAGCTCGAGTGATTGAAGCGGGGATTAGAAGCACTGTCGGCGGAATACAAGTGGACATATCGCCGGAGATGGTCCAAAAAGTTTTTGAAATGAAGAATCGCGGCGTGGCGGTCGAGGCCCTTAGACAAAGCACAGCCGATACTTGGCTGAAGATTAAGGCGGTCGACCAACCGGAGAAGCTAAAGCTCACCGCCAAGTGGAGTGAAGTTAAAAAGGTGTATCACTATGTGTTGGACATAACCAACAAAATAGTCATGGGCATGGCCGGTAGCTACGACCAACTGTCGTCGGCTAAATTTATGGTGCTGGGAGCACTAATCGATTTGAGCCGATTGCTGCTCGGATTATATTCTGAGCGGTTGGTGCGCGAGGTCAACAAGGCCAAGTGGCTTGTTGAAGTGAAGAAGTTTAAATCCAAGCTGGCATTCGGAACGCAGCTAAGTTGGATTCTGGAGAAGCTTGGTGTGGCGAAGGGAAATACTGACCCCTTCCACATCAATAAAAGACTTGGTCATCTAGACCAAGGGACATTGAGGAGGCTAGGAAGCAGTAGAAGAGCAGCTCGGATCTTAAAAGATTTGTCTGATTCAGAGACCTACAAATACCCTGAATCATCAGACGAGTCCGACCAGGCTGCATCCGGCAACCCACCTGCAGCCCAGTCTGATACATAGTCGGACAATACGCCTATTGCTCTTCGTTTCAAGAGAAGGGGACCAGCCCCTCGTGAGCCATTCATCATTCATTCCTCAACAAAACCATCTCCAAAGAGGCCCAGGCGATTGCAGTTTAGTGAAGAGGAGCAGCCAGAGCACTTCAGCCCTGCAGCTAAGTCTCCCACACATTTGGAGGACCAGCCTGCTCCTGCCAGCCTGGAGACCCAGATTATCCCTCTTCTCACTCCTCAGTACATCTCAGAAGAAGAGGAAGCAGGCTTGATCATCAACATACCTGAGGCGAATTACAGCTTCAACCTGCTCGACAACAACCTCTTCAATCTGTCCATAGAGCAGCTAAAAATGGTAAAACCCCTTGCTCTAAAACACTCCTTCATTCACATTTATGAGGAGTGGAAAACTTTTAAATCATATTCTTTCACTCAACTACAAACTTTCGTTGAGGTGAGTGGCTGGGAATATCTCCAAGCCACTAAAGAAGCGCTGATGAATTTTTTTAACGAATCAGACGCTATTTTATTACTACAGGAAAATTGGTTCATGTCCAATTTTAAAACCCACATGGACCAATTTATCCATTCCATTATGTATAGTATATTTGATGGGTCTATTGGTAAAGAAGAAGTTGAAGAAAAAGAAATAAGAATAGAGGAGTTAGTGCTGGAAGAAGAAATTATTGTTATTGAAGAGGGGAGACAGGAAGAAAGAGAATAAGAAAATATCTCAGTTGAAAAACAATCTGGAGAAGAAGAAGTCAAAAAAACTGTGGAATTAGTGGATGGAGAAGAAGAAGATGGAGAAGAAGTTGATCAGAAGGATGAAGAAGAAAAAGAAGATGATGAGGAGGATGATGAAGATAATGATGATGAGAAAAAGGATGATAAAAATGATGATGATGATGATGATGGTAAGGATGAAGGAGGAGAAAAAGAGGCTGAGAAAGAAAAGGTGAATGATAAAGAGGAAGAAAAGGAAGAAGGAGAAAAGGAGTTAGAAAAAGAAGAAGGAGAAAAAGAGAAGGAGCGAGAAAAGGAGGCTGCAGACAAGGCTGGGGCACCTGCCCGCTATACCAGCCTAGATGCAGACCTGGCTTAAGACTCCAGATCGGGGACACCTGAACAGACCCCATCTTGAATGCCAGCTGCAGACAGGAGTCTGCAGACAGGTGGGTCATCCGCACACCTACCTGCAGGCGTCTAAGGTTCAGGCGAGCACTCTCCATAGACATCACAAATTACACCTGTGATGACTGAGTTGATCCGACAGATTGTTAAAGACACTGTTGGAGAGCTGCTTGCTTCTCAAATCACTCCTGATCTGCAGTCGATCAATGCCAAAATTGACACCTTGCTGCAGCGGAACATCCCTCAACCACCTCCTCCAACAAACAACAGAATGCCCTTCGGCATGTCTGACTGGATGCATAGAATGGAGCAGCAATTGACCACCCTGGTTGATGCTGGCAGAAAGGGGGAAGTGAGGTTTCAGGGGGAAGGCAGCAAGCAGGGGGAAATAAGAATTCAAGAGATGAGGACCAAGAAGAAGCAAGATGTCCATATGATTACAGCTGGGACATCTTCGGCTAAGAGGAAGGGAGAAGCAGAACTAGAACAGGCTAATGATCAGCCTGCAGTCAAAATAAGGAGGATCAGAATTGGGGACGAGCCTAAACTAGAATGGGAAGGCAGAGAGTTATGGTATGTTGAAGATTTCCTTCCTATCGAAGCTGAACCTATGTGGGGAACTGCAAAGAAAAAGTTTATCAGAGATTTTTATATCTGGGAGTTACTCCAGGATAAAGAATGCTCCCTGTTGTTGCCCAAAATATTTATCTGAAGATTAATACTGCTGGATGACGGACAACAAACAACAATTGCGGGAGCACTTCCGAGAGAATATAAATAATACAAGATTTGCCGGGTTTGTTAGGCCCGGGCTTGAATGCTCTCGCGAGATGTTATTAATACAAATATTCGTGGATATAAGTATTAATGAGAGAAATCTAAATACAATGAGTGTAAAAAGACTCTGTTAATCCGGCTCTTGAGCGAAGCTTGGTGTTCTTCGTCCCGCCGATAATCTGCTCGAGGAGAAAAGGCCGGGAGAAGTAAGACCGAAAGAAAGTTGTTGCCAAGAGTTGGAGATTAGCCAAGTGCTTAATGTTTGCTTACATTGCGTATGTATTGCAAGAATGTCCTGTGGAGTTTACAAATGCGGGGGCTTCGTATATATAGGCGGCATGGGTCCGTCCTGTAGGCTGCCGTCGCTGCCGGCCATTTTAATATTCGCCGATCGCCTGCCGGCCAATACTTTAATGGGGCGATCCACTGGGCTGTCAAGCTAAAGTCCAAGGAAGATCTTGTTTGTCGAATAAAGTCAATGCAAAGGGTTTGGCGCCACTGGGCGGTCAATAAGGAGCCATCACGTGTCGAGTCGGCCAACATGTGGCCCTACCGACAAGCTTTCGGCTGTCGGTGGTGGAGGAATCTGTCGAGCTTTGGTCAATGGCCCGAGATTCGCGGATCTTGTCTCGGCCCTTGCACGTGGTGCCGCCTTGAGGCTCGGCCTTCGCCGACCGGGTGTCCGTCGGTGGTGATCGACATGAGCGGTCGTCTCTAGCCGATCATCCGAGGTCGCCATCGGCCGGTGGATGGAGATCGCCAATGGTCGGTCACCAAGGGTAGGTCGCCGAGTACCGAGAGGAGATCGCCCATTCGTAGGTCGCCAGGGTCGATCGCCGATCTCGAGAGGCGATCGCCTTGAGGTCGATCGCTCGGCATCGGGATCGGTCCTGGGGCCTTCGGTTGGTCGATGTAGGTCGCCCATCGGGTTAAGGCTCGGTCGCCGTGTTGCCGATCGCGAATCGACTTGGCCGCTCGGCGGTGACTCGGTCGCCCGTCCTCCTAGTCGATCGCCGGTCGGAAGGTGTTAATTCTTGACACAACAATTGCCCCACTTGCTCCTATGTTGAAGACATGGGGCGAGGTGGTTCTTGCCGGTGATCGTGTATGGATGAGGACGGGTGATCCGAGCCGACTTAGGACTCGGACTTGGGCTATCATGGTCGATTAGCTTAGCTATCTTTCGGTCTTGTACACCAAAAACAACATTGGCGATCCCCATGGAAACTTGGTGGTTTCGCTTTGTTTGAGGAATCGTGCACATCGCGAAATCGATGGACCGACTCCATGACCGTGTCTTGGTGCACGAAGACAATGAGTGTCTCGTGACTCACTTTATTATGAGGTCCTCTGTAGCCGCGCCTCGCCTTGTATTTAAACGAAGGGCGTGCGGTCTCGGTCTAGAGGAGTCCTTGCGCGAGCGGCGTCGGATGAATCAACTCCACGCCCGCGGCTTGTTAGCTCTGCTTCCACCTCGGCCAGCCATGGAGATAGCCGACCTCGACGGTGTACGTTGAGACGGGGTTGTGGCATGTGTCCACTGATTAATGTTGGAGAGCCCTCCGACTACGCCGGCCTCGTATTTAAACGAGGGCGGGCGATCTCGGCCGAAAGGGACCTTGCACGGCCGAAGCAGCCGGTTCCATCGACTGCCAGGACCATGGCTTTTTGATGCGCGGTGGAGGCGATCTTATGCCTTAGTCCGTCATGTTACATCTTTGGATCAGATGGCGATCGTGTCCACCGGGTTGCTGATGATGTTGCGATCTGGCCGGAAGACTGGCGATCGTTGCTCGGCAGCCGATCGCATTATTCGTAGGTCGATATTGGCGATCGGTCGGCGGCTAGTCCCTCATTTAGAATGTTGGACTGTAGGCGGTGAGCGAGTCCTCCGGCTCTTCTGGACAGTAGCGATCGGGCTGGAAGACTGGAGGTCGTACTACGGGCGCCGACCGATCTACTCCTAGGCTGAGAAGAAGCCTTTGCCTGGACAGGAAATCTGCGGCTCTAGCCCGGAAGGCTGCGTAGGTCGTCGGCAGGGTCTTCGTGAGATGCCTGAACATAGGCGAGAAACCCTGAAAACCTCCTAGACGCGTAGAGGCGGTCTCATCGCTTACGGGCTCGCCGTTGAGGATGATCATGTCAACCCGGCCGATGTAGTCCGAGTCGGACTCTGTTCTCCTTGCTCGATTTGCATCATGCGATGGCGACCTTCCGGCCGGCGACCACAGTGGCGAAGTGCTCCGTGAAGACATGCGCCGGCTCGTTAAAGGAGCCGATGGACCGAGGTGGCAACGAGGTGTACCACCGGTGGGCGAGGTCGTCCAAAGGTCGGAGGAACATTCGGCACTGGTCGCGTCGATGCCCCACACCCGGTCATGTAGATGTTGAACTTGTGCAGTGTGCTTGGGGGTCCGATCGCCTTGGTACACGGGTGTCTCGAGGAGGCGATCTTGTCTTTGCAAGGCGAGCTCGATGTCGATCGCGAGCGGCTCGCTCGGCGGGCGATCGTCCTCACGGCCCGCCCGGATTGCGAGCGCCTTCATGTCGTTGAGTTGATGTTGCATTGCGGCAATCGCGCGGCTCGGCTTGCGGATCGGCTTTGGGAGCGGGGCCGAGGCGATCGTGTGCGACCTCCGACCCCACCGCTGCCGACCTCGGGAATCAAGGCGGGAGCCAAAGCGGCTGGATCGCCTTGTGGGAGCCGGGTAGGCCGAGCTCACGGTGACGGACACCAACTCCGTCGCCTCGTAGCCGGGCCGGATTGCCCGGCCGCGTGTCGGGTCACCGCCTGTGCGATCGAGACAGATGTGCCCACTGCCGAGCGCCTCTTCTTGCGGGCGAAAGCCTCTGGCGATTGCTCGGCGGTAGTGCCTTGAGCTTCCGCTTGATCTTCGGCGAGAGACCGGGCGGTAGGCCGAGGCGCGTCGAGAGCACTCCGTCGCTCTGTGGGACGGCAGGAGCCCCTTCGATTTGTTCCTTGGTTCGAACCGATCGAGCGAGAGGCTTGGGCCGCCGTCCGTGGACGGATCGAGCGTCTCGGCCATGGCGGCTACCTTCCACCATCGGTGCGGCTCGGGCCCAGGGACCAGGCAGGGGTTTGGCCGGCTGATCAGCGGCCTTCTTCGACGCGGATGCGGAAGACATGATTTCTGAAGGATTTCTTTTGAAGTGCAGTGAGTGTCACTTCAAATATCTGCCCCGAGAACAGTGAGTGTTCTTCGGAACGGTAAGTATAAAAATTCGAGGGTTGGATGCCCTCCTTCTAGCGCCAATTGTTGTTGCCCAAAATATTTATCCGAAGATTAATACTGCTGGATGACGGACAACAAACAACAATTGCGGGAGCACTTCCGAGAGAAGATAAATAATACAAGATTTGCCGGGTTTGTTAGGCCCGGGATTGAATGCTCTCGCGAGATGTTATTAATACAAATATTCGTGGATACAAGTATTAATGAGAGAAATCTAAATACAATGAGTGTAAAAAGACTCTGTTAATCCGGCTCTTGAGCGAAGCTTGGTGTTCTTCGTCCCGCCGATAATCTGCTCGAGGAGAAAAGGCCGGGAGAAGTAAGACCGAAAGAAAGCTGTTGCCAAGAGTTGGAGATTAGCCAAGTGCTTAATGTTTGCTTCTGTATTGCGTATGTATTGCAAGAATGTCCCAGGGAGTTTACAAATGCAGGGGGATTCGTATATATAGGGGCAACCGGGTCCTGTCCTGTAGCTGCAGATCGCCTGCCGGCCATTTTAATATTCTGCCGATCGCCTGCCGGCCAATACTTTAATGGGGCGATCCTCACACAAAGCTAAAGTCCAAGGAAGATCTTGCCGTCCGAATAAAGTCCAATGCATTTGGTGCCAGTGGCGGTCAATAAGGAGCCATCACGTGTCCGAGTCACCAACATGTGGCCCTACTGACAAGCTTTCGGCGGCCTGTCGGCTGGTGGAGGGAATCTGTCAGGCTTTGGTCAATGGCCCGAAATTCGCGGATCTTGTCTCGGCCCTTGCACGTGGTGCCAGTCTTGAGGCTCGGCCTTCGCCGACTGGGTGTCCGTCGGTGGTGATCGACATGAGCGGTCGTCTCTAGCTGATCATCCGAGGTCGCCATCGGCCAGTGGATGGAGATCGCCAATGGTCGGTCACCAAGGGTAGGTCACCGAGTACCGAGAGGAGATCGTCCATTCGTAGGTCGCCAGGGGTCGATCGCCGAGTACCGAGAGGCGATCGTCTTGAGGTCGATCGCTCGGCATCGGGACTGGTCCTGGGGCCTTCGGTTGGTCGATGTAGGTCGTCCACTGGGTTAAGGCTCGGTCGCTAGGTTGCTGATCGGCAGAACTGACTTGGCCGCTCGGCAGTGACTCGGTCGCCCGTCCTCCTAGTCGATCGCCGGTCGGAAGGTGTTAATTCTTGACACAACACTCCCCACAGCAGACCTTTATTAATTTCATGGAGGAAGCACATCCAAATCTCTGGGCTATCCTACTAAAACATGCAAAGGAATGCAATGCATACCCAATGATCCCTCCTTTCAGGCCTAAAGATCCTCCCACCTTGGTAAATGGTGATCTGGATGAATTAGCACTTCAAAGGAAAATAAAGAAGCTTTGTGACGAGCATAAGTTCTCCTCACAAGAAGAACAAGACTTTGCTGCCCTCGTTGTCAGAAGGAAGTACGGTCTTGCCCCTGTCAAGAGAAGGCCAATTGGATCTAAACCTATCAGACCTGCCAAGCAGCCCTATTCGCAGAGGCAGAGGCAGAGGCAGATGATGTGTTTGTATTCTATTTGAAATTTTGTACTTGTAATTTTTCCTGTAATTGTTTTGATCATTGAAAGACTTGTACTTGTAAAACAATTCAGAGAAAATTAATATAACAGTCTTTTGAATGACAATTCCCAGTTGTCTCAAAAATAAGACTGATTTTAGTTTGTGTCTTCCACTCAAGTGCAGACTTTTTCATTTGAATAATTTGCTTAAGTTTTGCCATCATCAAAATAGGGGGAATTTGTTAGGAATACTTGTTAGATTTTGATGATGTCATCAATGTAATTCAAATGTTTATTACTTGGCAAAAATGTAAAGAAGAACCAAATGAGTATCTTCCATAGGCCAAATTATGTTAAGTTTAATACTTGGCAAAATGTAAAGAAGGACAAATGAGTATCTTCTATAGGCCAAAATAAGATAGGCTCAAATCGGCTAAGTACAAAGGTACAGCTAAGTTCATCAGAGAAGTACAGCCGAGTCAAGTCAGAGAAGTTCTGGTCAACAAATTAATCAGAGATGTTTGACCAAACTGCAGTCAAGTGACTTCAGACAAGTCATCTGATCAGGCGAGTCTCAAACAGTCACCATAAGAGAAGTCCAAACTGCAGAGAAGATAACTGTACATCAGCCTACTTGAGATCAGCCAAGTACTCCAAGTCCACGTCAGCATGCGTTGAATAGTTACATATTACGAAAAGTCACATGCAAGCGGGAAGAGACATATTGGAGAGATTCCCGCAAGGATATGAATTAAATAATTCTTCCAGACCTACCACTGAAGACTTTAATCTTATTGTATTCAAAAATATACGGCGCCTCACATGCAAAGTCTTCACAACGGTCGAACGATGGATTAAAATATAGGAATCCAGCCTGGCAACGTTCAGAAAAATAAACAAAGAAGTCTATTTCTCCAACGGACGGATTTGTTACAAGATTTGCAACGGCAATGAAGAATGCTCAAGGATCAACACCTATATATATCCGAAGATTTGAAGTTGAGCAAACATCGGTTCGAACAAAATCTCAAGCAATCAAAGCATTCAAAGCAATCAAAAAGCGAACTATAGCATCGTGAAAAGAGCAGTTCTCAAAAGTTCATACTTGAAGAAGCTCTTAGTTGGAGAAGACAAAAACTCGTGTCTTTAATCCTGAGTTTGGGGTACTTCACTGGTTGAAGTTCGAGACAGTAAAGGCATCCAAAGATCGCGGATCAAGAGGTGCAAGGCAGTCAAGGGAGTTGCAACGGCAAGGATTTCCACTGGTTGGAAGATGTTGTAATTTGGTAAAATCACTGTAATCTTTATCACTGGTTGACAATTATAGTGAATTCATCTCCAACTGGTTTGGAGAAAAGTGGATTAGTAGAGGATTACCCCACCTCTGAGACCACTATAACTGCCTGTGTATTTTACTGTTTTATAGCATCATACTTTAACTGCTGCATTCATTGTTAAGTGTTTCATTAGTTGTTTTGTATTCATCATCAGCTGACTTCCGCACGTATTGAGTACAAACGACTCTAAGTCATTTGCATATCTATCAACTGAAGAAACTTACTCTTCGTGAATAAGAGCTTAAGAGTTTCAATAAGTCTATTCAGCCCCCCCCTCTAGACTTATTTCTGGACGACTTGTGACCTACACACATATCACGAAATCAAAATCCACAAAAAGATTCCATCACTCAACAACTAATCATACAAGTAGCTCATGTCACAAGAGGCACAACACAAAGAAGGGAGACTTACATCCACAGGTCGCATGAAGATGATGATCGCCCCACGATACTAATCACGACCAACCAACTCAGACGACGCATCGCGACACGACTCAGTCAGACAAAATCCGATGAGACAAAACTCAACAGACACCACTAAACCCGATAGCCTAGGTTTCCACAACCTAAGCTCTGATACCATTTATGTAACACCCCCAATCCGCTCAGGGATATTACACGCTGTAGACCTTTTCCTCAAGGATATACCAGGCTGGTAAACAACATCAAACATCTCAACAATGCCTTTAAGGCTAAAATGACTATGTAGATCGATTTGGCCTTTCAATAAATACATATAACTCAATACATGCCCACGCATGGGTCGAATACAAAATGCTCTCATACAACAGGTAATTATACTGCAGTGGAAATAGAATATGACTGAACCAATACAACAACGTACGGGTTTTCATGTGATTAATATCGATCATCTTTCATCATCCTTCGCGCCGACCCTATGTTATGCTCCCAAAACCTGAATGCAAAAACAGACATCCACCCCCCGAATACTCGGGGGTTAGCAAAACTCCACTATTTTGCTAGTGCAAGTATAAAACAGAAATACGAGCCATACAATTCACATTCCACGAATAACAATAACCAGGAATCCTCAAAAAGCCAAACGTAATGAAAAGTACTTCCCGAGGCAAAAGTTTGGGAAAAATATTTCAAAACCGAAAGATCACCAATCAGGGGAAACAATTTATAAAACAGTTTAAAATTCCATCGAGAGTTTTAATCGAAAACAATTTAGGATTACCGAATCCTTCTTTTTCCAAAATCAATAGGGGTCACAGCCCAAAGGTTTTGTTTTCACAAATGAAACCAACAACAATACACAAGGTTAAAACCCACGTCATGCGTCCTCAACGGACATAAAATACACATGCACTCATGAAGTTTTACTCGTGAATCCAGGGCTATACCATTGGACTCCCTCCATGGCCCCGTCGAACCCTCCCGAGGTGAGCAAACACATTCACAAAACATAC
Source organism: Orobanche coerulescens (assembly GCA_033398695.1). Classification (NCBI taxonomy): domain Eukaryota; kingdom Viridiplantae; phylum Streptophyta; class Magnoliopsida; order Lamiales; family Orobanchaceae; genus Orobanche; species Orobanche coerulescens. Next base: position 141,005,739 of record CM065810.1, on the reverse strand, counting down.
ACGCACAGGCATCGCCTAAGACTGGGACGAAGCCATAAATCCCACCCGAGGCCTCTAAGGACCCTCCCGAGCTGGCTAGCGAAACAAACTCAAACCACCCATAAGTTATCTTGACATCGTACTCGCAAGTACCGAATCTCGGAGCCCTCTCCAGACCTACCCGATTAGATAACCTTATGGTCAAATCATACACACTGGCTGTACTCGCAAGTACATGCCGCCGGAGGCCTCCTAGGTCCCTACCCGGTCAAACATCAATCGAACATACCCACAAGTTATCGTGACATCGCCCTCGCAAGTGACGATTCTCGGAGCCCTCTCTAGACCTACCCGAATTGATAACCTTGTGGTCAAATCATCAATGCATCGGGTTCACAACAACAAGGGTTTCACATTTGCCACAATCACAAACACATCAAATCATGAGTTAATGCAACCAACACTTAGCAAAACACCACGTCAAACCCTAACGCACCGAAAAGAGATAATATGTGTATATATATATATTATCAAAGCATAACAACAACAACAACAAGCGAATTCATAGGGTTCACTTAATCATTCACGGGGCACAATATTCACAAAACACACGCGTTTTGAAAGTGAGCCCTTAACGAGGCTAAACCGAATCTTTTGAAAGTTCAAATCAAATGATCAAACAAACACATAGAGACGATCACTAATTATCATATTCACAAAACAAGAATTGTATGGACAAGGTACTTGCCTAGGAACCACGTTCGTAACAAGACGACGGATGGAATGCGGTCGAACAGCCCCGAACACCCGAACACTATAAAGAACGCGATAGCACCGAAATTACTACGGAAAAACACCACACGAATCATCAATCACCAAAGGAATTCAACATCGGAATCATCGAGCACCTATAATCCTCCGTAAGGAACAATAAAACATGATTACGACGAGAATCAAGCCGAAAACAACGAAAATCCAAACAAACTATCAAAGGGAACTCATTCGGACATTTAATCGGACATCAACTGTTCAAGACCCTTCAAGAACAAATAAATCACCCCTCGGGTCGAACGAACCAAAGGTACGAGTATCCAATCCATAGAACAAGTTTAAAACAATGTTTATACAACAATTAATTGATCAAAAATTGATTGGAATCGAAATCAAAAGAAAAATCCCCAAAATCTGCAAAAAACATGGGTTCAAGCCAAAATACCTTGATCCGGACGAAGAACAAGTATTTGATGTTGTTAGTCCACACCAAGAACTTGAATAAGGTGAATTCCCTGAGATAAACCACCCAAAAATCGCCCACAAATTGCCCTAGATGGAAGGAGGAAGAAGAGAGGAGAAAAATGAAGTTTTCTCCTCAAAAATCTGCTTGAAAAAGTGCAGAAAAAGCCCGTGTGCCGCGGCCCGGGTCGAGTGTGCCGCGGCCCGCGGTACAACCCGCTCCAGCACCAAAAAGGCACATGGTGCAGTCTTAGCTATTTCGACCATAACTCCTTCGTCCGGACTCCGATTGACTCACCGTTTGATCCATTGGAAATATAACTTGATGCTCTATAATATTGCAAAGATTCAGAATTTTTGGAGTTTCCAAGAATTTATGATGATTTTACAAAGTCGAACTCATACTTGAAAAAGTCGCTTAAGAACACGGAACTCAATAAAACGACACCGAAACGAACTCGGATGACAAAAAGAATTAATCATTCTAGGAATGACGAAACGGTCACAATAGAATTGCTAAGATGGACTTCCACAAAAAAAAAGAAAATTACCGGAAATCGAAATTGTGGATATTACATACTACCCTCCTTAAAAGAAGTTTCGTCCCGAAACTTAAAACAAGTAGGGAGAAGCAATATCCCGCCAGGAAAACTCAACGAGATACACAAGAACCGAAAACTCGCGCCCAACGGCGAAACGTTACAAGCAATGCAGAGAAACATACGGTGTGAAACACGCTCCACAACGACCAACTCAACGCCACAAGTAGAGATATAGTAAAACCAACGAGTGACAAGCGTCAGCAAACAGAAAATACAATCAAGTAAATTATCCGAACAATCACAAAACACAAATTACTTGTTACAAGGAAACACGCACAGTCAAGAAAACAGAAAATATACACAAAACGATCCACAAGGACAATCACAACGATCGAACATCAACGGTCAAACAACGACTCTGAAGTTCATACTTCAACTCAAGACATTAAAAGAACTTGTAGATCTGAAAGACGTTAATTTCGGACAAGGTTCACAAGAATCTAACCGAATCGGAAAAGTCACAACGATAAAAATATTGATCCGAAATAAGGTCGCAACCCGTTCGAACGATGGCAGCCGAGATACCAAACAAGTTCAAAAAGTATCAACAAACACGAGCGAGTCCATAGAATTGGCAAAGAGAAAATACAGAAGTAAAAAATAATACGAGTATTACATTCGACCTCTCATAAAAGAAATGTCGTCCCCGCGACTCACAACAACGGAAGCAAGGTAACAACATAAAAAGAAACCGACAGAAACATCTTTCATGGGCCTCTCATAGCCGATCCTGATATCTCTGCCGAAGCTCGTACCCCGGCAGACTTGGTAACTAATTCGCAAAATGGATTCTGTGTCCTTCGAGTCCACACTTGTAATCTGCTACTAGCGGGGAAGGACAATTTGCACGTGCATGCCCCGGCACATCACGGTTGAAACACCTCGACTCGGCATACCGTATATACAAATGCTAGATACAATGGAACATAACATTGCAAACAACATACTGGAGATGCCAACTCAGCATAACATATCAACACATACAAAAATCACAACAACAATGGCATCGTTCGATGATTACAACGGACCGAACGATAACCAGCATACAATTACTAAACATCACGAAACAACCACTTATGTACACAATCATATAAACTCAAATTCTAACCGCTCGCATGGGTGCGATAACATGCAAATCACCACAAAGCGACAACATTCAATACCAATATCTCACCTCTCACAGAGGGCTCACACAACAAGTGCGTGGCAAACAATTCAACGTTCACGCCACCAATTCGATCCTACTTGGGAGCTAACATTCTAACAATAATACGAACATCATACATACATTCCCGGACCGCAAACAAGGATGATAGGTTTTAAAAACGAAAACCACATTTTTGAGAATAATTTTGGAAATACCAGTTAATCTTGAGTATCACCTTTTAAAAAGTAGTACAAACATCGTTATCGAGACCTTGAAAAAAACATCTTGCGTTTGATAAGAATGAGGACACTTTTCTTTTAGTGAAAAACTTTCAGAAATATTTGACCCTCGGGTCTAAGCAAATGCGTTTCTAAATCTTTGAAAATATCTCAAAATATTTTGGTCCTCCAAGTGAAATAAATTTGAAACCTATAGTGGCACTAGTAGGCATCTTGAAAATACCGCGAGAAAATAATCCATTTGAAAAGTACGTCTCAAAATTTATTTTCTAAGATACTCAAGGTTTTCAGAAATTTAATAGGCCAGAATGCCCAAAACTCACACTTATCAACATTTGCTTAACCACCTCGTAGTACACGCATCAAATCGTTCAAAATCAAGACATTACATGTCTTTTACTGGAAAACAAACAGTCGATAATATTACATGCCGTGGATTCCGCGCCAGAACCCACCAGGCTAAAAACCGTTTACAAAACCATTTCAAAATACACCAAAAGGCCGATGACGGTAGTATTTCCCAAAACTCACAAAATCATTTATCAAACCGTCATAAAACATTCAAGGCCAAAATGCCAAAACTCGATTTAGAGAATCGGTTTTACGAAATAAAACTCAGTTTGCAAAATACTGAAAGTCATTTGAAAGAACTCACGCAGCGGATAAAATACAGTTCGAAAATACATTAGCAGCGACACCGCTTCTCATAAAAATAAAATATGAGAGTCGAATACCCACATATCACGAAATCAAAATCCACAAAAAGATTCCATCACTCAACAACTAATCATACAAGTAGCTCATGTCACACGAAGCACAACACAAAGGAGGGAGACTTACATCCACTGGTCGCATGAAGATGGTGATCGCCCCACGATACTGTAACACCCCCAAATCCTATTGGGTTATTACAGTGCCGTGGACCCCACGCCAGGAGATCCACCAGGCGAACATGACTAAAAATACATTAATTAACACAACAAGGGAAAATCATAGTCCCTACCATGATATCCGACACAATATTCCAATAAGGAATTTTAACGTCAAAAGTAGCCTACATGGTCAAAAAAGAAATACAACAACATCCACGAACATCTGTTCGGGTAATACAACACGACAACACTGACAAGACTGGAGTACACTCCAACCGACTGACCGACAATGATCAACTCGTACTAGTATCGCTTGAATGCCTCGTCGCCATCATCATGCCCCTGTGTCTCAACTCTCTCCTCGCAAGCACCTAAAACATGAAAAACATGTTCCGCCCCCACGGGGTCAGTCATCCAGATAATGAACATCAAATACATGTATAACATGATATGCATCCAAAGCGAGAATGAAATGGTACAATGATGATAATAATACGAAATGCTCACAAACCAAGGTAAGAACCGAGCATTCGTGCAATACTATGCCCACAAGATACTATTAATACATGCTCGACGAGTTAGAACATAAGTGCCCGACGGCGGATCAAAATCACAGAATACCACAATGAATGACAAGACATGAACCAAACCAGATGAATTAATTATGAATCACAATGCCCGAAGGCTCCAATGAAATTACCAGACAATAATAAAGGCACGAAAGTCATTCATGGAACAAATATCACAAACACTGAAGTCAAAGCGACCATTTCGTCAGAATAATGAGGGCGAAGCCACGGCGAAGCCGTATCACAATGAGGGCGAAGCCACGGCATCGGCCGTATCACAATTAGGGCGAAGCCACGGCATCCGGCCGTATCACAATTAGGGCGAAGCCACGGCATCGGTAGTATCACAATTAGGGCGGCCACGGCATCCACCGTATCACAATGAATGATAGTGTGCCGCTTGAGTCGGCCAACACGATGATAGTAACACACGGATAGACTCCGTCCTTGGATCCCAAATTAACACCTCGATTGCCTTAGACGGCCAACCGACAACAATTATGCATCAGATTATTTAATACCTCGATTTCATAAAAATGTCAATCGACAAAAATGATGAATCTTATTATTTAATAAATCGATTGCATAAAACGGTCAATCGACAACAATGATAACATAAATGATTGAACACTTCGATTTGCACGAGCGGCCAATCGATAACAATGATACGATGAATGAGTGAATACCTCGATTGCCTTAGAAAGGTCAATCGATAACAATGATTTAGTGAATGATTGAACATTTCGATTTACCCGAGCGGCAATTCGATAACAATGATATGAAGGATGCCTCGGCACCTTTAATCGATTCTGAAGCGGCGAAGATGAGAAATGAGTAAGCCAATGCCTTAAATCGGCACATGCTTTTAATGACAATCCGAACAGAATAACAATGATCTCAACGATATCTTAAATTGACATCTATATTAACAACAATCGATACATCGATACATGAACCGGCTATCGACAATGACATTAATAATGAGTATCACAATGCCTTGAATCGGCCGTTAACGAACAACAATAACATTTGGCAAAATTGCCGAAAGGTATCGTATCGAGCGATCTCTTGATATCAATGAATTCATGAAGAGACTAAGTCTCGGAATGATACAACACATTCATACACATACATGATGACATTAGCTCATTGACCAAGACAAGTATAAAACTTGCCTCAAACCGAAGGCGAGAAGGTACTTCCACGATCAACGTCCTTAATGAAATTACCGGCGCTTGAACAACCTTAAACAACACAAAAACCAACAATTCTCTTAATACATGAATCAAGCATAATCACAACCAACTCAAAAGTCGATACAACAATACCCGAAACTCATTGGGGCATTTAAACAAACACGTTGTAAACAATCTCCAATTGTTTACAACCAAAACTCATTTACATCCGAAACCAACTCCCAATGAATGATTCAAAACCACAAAAACTCATGAATACTATCAATAATCCAATAGGAATACTTAGAACGATATTTCAACAACATTTAGTCGAAAACCCCCAAAATTCCAAAGTCAACCCGTAAGGGTTCTTGAACAATTCCTCAATTATTCACAAATTCCGAAAATTACACCAATGAATCCGTAGAAATACATGTATCCAAGATAGATAATCCATATCTAACATATTCCAACATAATATCGATTTAACACGAAGAGATCGGAGGCAAAACACCTAAGACTCGAAATTCTAGATCCAAGAATCATTACCTTGATTTGGAGTGATGAAACTGATTTAGATGATGATTAATCCAAATTAGAAGGTTGAAGATGATGCTAGATGATTGTAGCTCGAAAAGACCTTTCTGAATCGCCCGAGCTCGTCCGAAATGATTGAGAAATGAAGAAATGACGAATGTTGGACCAAAGTGTCCTATATATACTGTCCCAGTTTAGCGCGCTAACTCCTGATGTTAGCGTGCGCTAACGCTGTACCGGTAGTCAGTACCCCGATGAATCATTAGCGTGCGCTAAGTACCTTTGGTAGCGTGCGCTAACGGCTGACCTTAGCGTACGTTAACCTTATGTTAGCGTGCGCTACGATAGTTGATATCGAAATCCTGGAGTCCGAACCTCATCCTGCATTGCAGCGCGCTGGCGTGCGCTACTCAAGTCTTAGCGTGCGTTACCCGCATAGTTAGCGTCGCTTTACCACTCGTAGCGTGCGCTACAATTTCCCAAATCAGCCCCGGTACCTTACGGGTATGCGCCTCACTTGCGCTAGCGTGCGCTAATCTTGAATCATTGCGTGCGTTACATGCACCTCATTAGCGCGCTAACTACAATGTGTAGCGTACGCTACCTCTCAAGCGAAAATCAAAACATGATGATGATGACAATAATCTCGGCTCGATCTCAACGGTGATGATCCCAAAATACGCGAATGGTGAACATAGTTATTTGAATATGAATGATGAATGATTATTCTTGAGTGAAAAAAATTAAGTGACGATTCTTGAATGATAATAAATGAATTCACAACCGGTATTACATACCCCCTTAAAAAGAGTTTCGTCCTCGGCGAGGGTAAACAACTCGGGATATGAACTATCCATCACGATCTGAAAACAATAACGCCCAAATAGTCCTCGGGACCAAATCAACCGCAAGCCCAAGTCCCCAAGACTTGACGTCTCGAAACACAGTGAACGATTTCCCAAATTATCACGAAATCTCGAGCACAACGTCGAAGGGATGAACTCCCAACAAATGACCCAGATCTCAAGATTCTCGAGTATGATCATAATAAGATAGATCAACAATAAATGATCCACAGTCACGATACATTATTACTGATAGATTAACACAGTCATCCAAAAACAAGGTTACACCTCAAATGTACCCAACATCGATATCCTCCCACATCATCGATTTCCTCTATCTCAACGATTTAAGGTATATCCGACGATGAACTCGCCGCTAACTAAGACCTCAGAAGGTCACGAGAATGAAAGTGACAAAAATGAATGATGAATGATAAATGACTACAAATCCGACACGGATTTAGAATGACTCACCAAGGTGAATTACTAATGTCATGAGTGATAGTTCCTGAAGTGATTGGAACCGCCGTTCCTCGTGAATTGAATGATTAATCGATAATTATGAGTCCCCATATGATTGATATATATGATGAATGAATTATATGAATGAATGAACGACACTGAAATGAATGATTATACTATTAACGCACAAGAATTAACTTGTTCAAACCGGTGATGAATGTCCTTACCTCGGCCTGGAGGCTGATAGGGTCCCTTGGATGATGCACGGGCTGGAGTACGAAGTCTCTCGAGGCCCTCGAGCTCTCTTGAGATTTATGGCGCTAGAACCCCTGCAGAGATTTCGCGGTGTCCCCGCCTCCCACACGTAAAACAAACAATAGCCGGCACCGTGCACCGGTACTAACGTGACTCGCCGAATCACGATTAAAGCAAACAACGTCGAACTGCCGCCCGAGAGGAAGATGTTGTTCCAGACGAAGACGACTAGAAAACGACCCCTTGGATGGCGGAGCCCGATGTCCCTCCGAACGAGCCGGCATTCTAGTCCTCTTACTCAAGAAATCAAGGATGCTTCGAGTAAGCTCCTTGATCAAAAGCTATGCTCCAAGAGCCTTCCCGATGAACTCACTAAGTGAATTACAATTGTGGTTGAACAACCGCATCCTCAATCGCGGATTTAGCCTCTTGCTAAAATACTTAATTTTATCCGCCTCAAGACGGATAATTGTGAAGCAAATCAAGTAGTCCCTGAAACTTCTCAGTGATGACAATAACACCCTCGTCCCCATCGGGTTCGGGGTTCAAAACATCTGACAACTTAGCTTCACGAAGTGGAGCCGGATAATACCTCTCTAACATGAGAGTCTTGAACTCGCTCCAAATACAATCACGATCGATGGGTTTCACGAAAGCCACCACGAATAAGCGCCCTTACTCAAGTAATAAGCCGCTATCGCCACTTTACTCTCCTCCGACACCGAACCATGTCGAAGAGTTTATCAAAATGCTCGAGCCAATGAACAATATCACCTGGTTCTGACGAACCCTCAAAAGTAGGCGGCATCGGCGAGAGATATCGCCAACAATCTGATTCACTCCTCCTGTCTGTCCATGAAATGGCACCTGGTATCCCTGTTGCGGTGGACCACAACCCATCGAGGTCTGCATGGTCTCCACTATCCGCGTCATCTGAGTCATCTGGGCCATCATGCCCTGCATAAATATGAATGGATCAACCCGAACACCTTCCGAGTGAGATGCCTCTCGGTTACGACTCCCTGACAGTGAATGATTATCTGCTGATGAATGAGTAGCCTCGCTGTTTGATGAATTAATGATATCCCTCGCGTTCGTGTGGGCATGCACACGAGATCCCGGGTTCCGGCCCGCACCGCGGCCTCTTCCCCTGCGTCCTCTGACAGCTCTATCCATACTGAAGTAGGAAAGTCACATGATTATAGATTCCGCATGAATATCGTATTATGATTACGTTACAGAGTGACAACAATGAGCATACACGCTCTAACACAATGAATGCATTAATGATTTAATGAAATGATCGTCGACATTACGTCAGAGTATGATAAGACCGTATGAAACATCAAATGAGGTAACATGATTGCCCGATGAAATTCCTGAAATGATTACCTTGAACAAGTTAACAAGGTTGAAAATTAGATCCTCAAGATCAACAACTGAACCGTGAGATGGGTCAATGATTAATGAATTAATCGAACAATGAGATTGACTGAATGAGGAATGAATTAACTGAGCAATGAGATTGACTGAGTGACGAGTGAATTAGCTAAACGATGAGATTAATTGAGTGATGAATGAATTAGCTGAACGATGAGGTTAATTGAGTGATGAACGAAGCAACTAAGTAATTGATATTGACTGAATGATGAATGAATTAACTGAGTGATGAATGAGTTAACTGAGTGATGAATTAACTGGGTAATGATATTGACTGAGTGATGAATGAATTATCTGAGTGATGAATTGACTGAGTAATGATATTGACTGAGTGATGAATGAATTATCTGAGTGATGAATTGACTGAGTAATGATATTGACTGAGTAATGAATGAATTATCTGAGTGATGAATTGACTGAGTAATGATATTGACTGAGTAATGAATGAATTATCTGAGTGATGAATTGACTGAGTAATGATATTGACTGAGTAATGAATGAATTAACATAATCGACAAGATCAGCATGACGATTGAGGATTATTAACCGATGAATGAGTTGATCCTTAATGCTTACACAAGCCACACGTGTCCCAAAACAATTAGTCATGAATCAATCATAACACTAATATCACATATAGGTTTCAACAAGGCACGAACAATTAATGACATGATGAATGTATGAACATAAAGAGAATCGAGTCCTTACACAGGTCATACGAAGCTTCGAGGTCTCGCGATACTAGTCTTCACTGACGACGACTCGATGAATGAATGACTCGTGCAGTCGCACTAATGTTACGACTCACAAACTCGATCGACTAGATTGTCATAACTCGACAATCCCACCACTACCGCGTCGGTAGGACCAAATAACTCACATCTCGGGGTATTTCACAACCCAAAGCTCGATACCATTTCGTAACACCCCAAATCCTATCAGGTTATTACACATGCCGTGGACCCCACGCCAGAGATCCACCAGCGAACATGACTAAAAATACATAAATTAACACAACAATGGAAAAACATAGTCCATACCATCAAATCCGACAAAATATTCCGATAAGTAATTTTAACTTCCAAAGTAGACTACATAGACAAAAATGAAATACACCAAACTACACGAACATCTGATCGGGTAAGACAACACGACAACACTGACAAGACTGGAGTACACTCCAACCGACTGACCGACAATGATCAACTCGTACTAGTATCGCTTGAATGCCTCGTCGCCATCATCATGCCCCTGTGTCTCAACTCTCTCCTCGCAAGCACCTAAAACATGAAAAACATGTTCCGCCCCCACGGGGTCAGTCATCCAGATAATGAACATCAAATACATGTATAACATGATATGCATCCAAAGGCAGAATGAAATGGTACAATGATGATAATAATACGAAATGCTCACAAACCAAGGTAAGAACCGAGCATTCGTGCAATACTATGCCCACATCATACTATTAATACCTGTTCGACAGGTTAGAACATAAGTGCCCGACGGCGGATCAAAATCACAGAATACCACAATGAATGACAAGACATGAACCAAACCAGGACTGAATTAATTATGAATCACAATGCCCTAAGGCTCCAATGAAATTACCAGGACAATAATAAAGGCCTGAAAGTCATTCAGCGGAACAAATATCACAAACACCTGAAGTCAAACACTTAAGTCAGAATAATGAGGGCGAAGCCACGGCACGAAGTCGTATCACAATGAGGGCGAAGCCACGGCATCCACCGTATCACAATTAGGGCGAAGCCACGGCATCCACCAGATCACAATTAGGGGAAGCCACGGCATCCACCAGTATCACAATTAGGGGGAAGCCACGGCATCCACCGTATCACAATGAATGATAGTGTGCCGCCTTGAGTCGGCCAACACGATGATAGTAACACACGGATAGACTCCGTCCTTGGATCCCAAATTAACACCTCGATTGCCTTAGAACGCCAACCGACAACAATGATGCAAATGGATGATTTAATACCTCGATTGCCTAAAGCGGTCAATCGACAACAATGATGCAATGGATGATTTAATACCTCGATTGCCTAAAGCGGTCAATCGACAACAATGATACCATAAATGATTGAACACTTGATTTGCACGAGAACGCCAATCGATAACAATGATACGATGAATGAGTGAATACCTCGATTGCCTTAGAAAGGTCAATCGATAACAATGATTTAGTGAATGATTGAACATTTCGATTTACGAGAACGGCAATTCGATAACAATGATATGAAGGATGCCTCGGCACCTTTAATCGATTCTGACACGAAGATGAGAAATGAGTAAGCCGATGCCTTAAATCGGCCTGTATAGTTTTAATGACAATCCGAACAGAATAACAATGATCTCAACGATATCTTAAATTGACATCTATATTAACAACAATCGATACATCGATACCGCGAACCGCTATCGACAATGACATTAATAATGAGTATCACAATGCCTTGAATCGGCCGTTAACGAACAATAACATTTGGCAAAATTGCCGAAAGGTATCGTATCGAGCGATCTCTTGATATCAATGAATTCATGAAGAGACTAAGTCTCGGAATGATACAACACATTCATACACATACATGATGACATTAGCTCATTGACCAAGACAAGTATAAAACTTGCCTCAAACCGAAGGCGAGAAGGTACTTCCACGATCAACGCCCTTAATGAAATTACCGCCGCTTGAACAACCTTAAACAACACAAAAACCAACAATTCTCTTAATACATGAATCAAGCATAATCACAACCAACTCAAAAGTCGATACAACAATACCCGAAACTCATTGGGGCATTTAAACAAACGCGTTGTAAACAATCTCCAATTGTTTACAACCAAAACTCATTTACATCCGAAACCAACTCCCAATGAATGATTCAAAACCACAAAAACTCATGAATACTATCAATAATCCAATAGGAATACTTAGAACGATATTTCAACAACATTTAGTCGATATACACCAAAATTCCAAAGTCAACCCGTAAGGGTTCTTGAACAATTCCTCAATTATTCACAAATTCAAAATTACACCAATGAATCCGTAGAAATACATGTATCCAAGATAGATAATCCATATCTAACATATTCCAACATAATATCGATTTAACACGAAGAGATCGGAGGCAAAACACCCAAGACTCGAAATTCTAGATCCAAGAATCATTACCTTGATTTGGAGTGATGAAACTGATTTAGATGATGATTAATCCAACTTAGAAGGTTGAAGATGATGCTAGATGATTGTAGCTCGAAAAGACCTTTCGAATCGCCCGAGCTCGTCCGAAATGATTGAGAAATGAAGAAATGACGAACGTTGGACCAAATCGCCCTATATATATCTGTCCCGCTTAGCGCTAACTCCTCGATGTTAGCGTGCGCTAACGCGTGTACCGGGTAGTCCAAGACTTCGATCGAATCGTTAGCGTGCGCTAAGTACCTTTGGTAGCGTGCGCTAACGGCTGACCTTAGCGTACGTTAACCTTATGTTAGCGTGCGCTACCCGATAGTTGATATCCAAAATCTCGGAGTCCGTAACTCATCGCCCTCTGCTCGAGCGCTAGCGTGCGCTACTCAAGTCTTAGCGCGTTACCCGCATAGTTAGCGACGCTACTTACCACTCGTAGCGTGCGCTACGAATTTCCCAAATCAGCCCGGTACCTTACGGGTATGCGCCTCACTTGCGCTAGCGTGCGCTAATCTTGAATCATTGCGTGCGTTACATGCACCTCATTAGCGCGCGCTAACTACAATGTGTAGCGTGCGCTACCTCTCAAACTGAAAATCAAAACATGATGATGATGATGACAATAATCTCGGCTCGATCTCAAACAGTGATGATCCCAAAATACGCCGAATGGTGAACATAGTTGACTGAATATGAATGATGAATGATTATTACTGAGTGAAAAAAAAATTCTGAGTGACAGTTACTGAATGATAATAAATGAATTCACAACCGGGTATTACAGATACTAATCACGACCAACCAAATCAGACGACGCGTCGCGACACGACTCAGTCAGACAAAATCTGACGAGACAAAACTCAACAGACACCACTAAACCCTACATCCTAGGTTTCCACAACCTAAGCTCTGATACCATTTATGTAAAAACCCCAATCCGCTCAGGGATAGTACACGCCGTAGACCCTTTCCTCAAGGATCTACCAGGCTTGTAAACAACATCAAACATCTCAACAATGCCTTTAAGTCTAAAATGACTCAGTAGACCGATTTGGTCTTTCAATAAATACATACAACTCAATACATGCCCACGCAGGGGTCGAATACAAAATGCTCTCGTACAATGGGTAATTATACTGCAGCGGAAATAAAATATGACTGAACTAATACAACAATGTACGGGTCCTCATGTGATTAGTATCGATCATCTTTCATCATCCTTCGCGCCGACCCTGTGTTATGCTCCCAAAACCTGAATGCAAAAACAGACATCCACCCCCCGAATACTCGGGGGTTAGCAAAACTCCACTATTTTGCTAGTGCAAGTATAAAACAGAAATACGAGCCATACAATTCACATTCCACGAATAACAATAACCAGGAATCCTCAAAAAGCCAAACGTAACGAAAAGTACTTCCCGAGGCAAGAGTTTGGGAAAAACATTACAAAACCGAAAGATCACCAATCAGGGGAAACAATTTATAAAACAGTTTAAAATGCCATCGAGAGTTTTAATAGAAAACAATTTAGGATTACCAAATCCTTCTCTTTCCAAAATTAACAGGGGTCATAGCCCAAAGGTTTTGTTTTCACAAATGAAACCAACAACAATACACAAGGTTAAAACCAACGTCACGGGTCCTCGACGGACATAAAATACACTCGCACTCGTGAAGTTTTACTCGTGAATCCAGGGCTATACCATTGGACTCCCTCCGTGGCCTCGTCGAACCCTCCCGAGGTGAGGAAAGAGATTCACAAAACATACACTCACAGGCATCGCCTAGGACTGGGACGAAGCCACAAATCCCACCCGAGGCCTCTAAGGATCCTCCCGAGCTGGCTTGCGAAACAAACGCAAACCACCCATAAGTTATCTTGACATCGTACTCGCAAGTACCGATTCTCGGAGCCCTCTCCATACCTACCCGATTAGATAACCTTATGGTCAAATCATACACACTGGCTGTACTCGCAAGTACACGCCGCCAGAGGCCTCACATGTCCCTACCCTGTCAAACATCAATCGAACATACCCACAAGTTATCGTGACATCGCACTAGCAAGTGATGATTCTCGGAGCCCTCTCCAAACCTACCCGGATTGATAACCTTGTGGTCAAATCATCAATGCATCAGGTTCACAACAACAAGGGTTTCACATTTGCCACAATCACAAACACATCAAATCATGAGTTAATGCAACCAACACTTAGCAAAACACCACGTCAAAACATAACGCACCGAAAAGAGATAATATGTGTATATATATTATCAAAGCATAACAAAAACAACAACAACAACAACAAGCGAATTCATAGGGTTCAATTAATCATTCACGGGGCACAATATTCACAAAACACACGCATTTTGAAAGTGAGCCCTTAACGAGGCTAAACCAAATCTTTTGAAAGTTCAAATCAAACGATCAAACAAACACATAGAGACGATCACTAATTATCATATTCAAAAAACAAGAATTGTATGGACAAGGTACTTGACTAGGAACCACGTTCGTAACAAGACGACGGATGGAATGCGGTCGAACAGCCCCGAACGTCCGAACACAATCAAGAACGCGATAGCACCGAAATCACTACGGGAAAACACCACACAAATCATAAATCACCAACGGAATTCAACATCGGAATCATCGAGCACCTATAATCCTCCGTAAGGAACAATAAAACATGATTACGACGAGAATCAAGGCCGAAAACAACGGAAATCCCAACAAACTATCAAAGGGAACTCATTCGGACATTTGATCGGACATTAAATGTTCAAGACCTTTCAAGTGTAATACCCGTAATTTCGATTTCCGGTAATTTCTTTTTTTCGGAGAAAGTCCGTTTTGACGACTCGCTCATGACCGTTTCGTCATTTCGAGAATGATTAATTCTGCACTTTTTGTCATCCGAGTTCGTTTCGGTATCGTTTTGCTGAGTTCCGAGCTTTTTAGACGCTTTTCCGCACTTGAGTTCGATTCTTGCGAATCTCGTCCGAAACTGTTGTTTCGAGTTTCTCGTAAGTTCATTTAATGTTATTATTCTTGTCGCAAGCTTTGGTTTGGTGTTACGATCGCGTATCGTGATTTTCGGACGTTTTGGGCCATTTTCGTAATTTCCCAAAGTTTTGGGTAATTACTTCCGTTGTCGGATTCCGAGCCTTCGGTTGGTCGGAATTGTGTGTTCTCTTAGCTCTTAGATTCGTCTTTGCGAGTACGTTGTAACCGTATCATCGATTCGTATTCAGGTTCGGGTTTCGGGGTCGTTCGGGCCGTCGGAGTTGGCCCCGGCCGACATGGCCGGGCAATCTGGGCCCAGGCCGGCACTGGCCGAGTTACGGCCGGTAGTGCTCGGCAGCTTCTGGCCGAGTTACGGCCGGTAGTGCTCGGCAGCTTCTGGCCGAGCAGGCCGTACCGTGGGCCGCGGCACATGCCGGCAGGGCCGCGGCACACTCTGTGGCATTTTTCGGCCAAACCGACTGTACCGGGTGCCGCGGCACACGCCGGCCGGGCCGCG
Source organism: Orobanche coerulescens (assembly GCA_033398695.1). Lineage (NCBI taxonomy): Eukaryota > Viridiplantae > Streptophyta > Magnoliopsida > Lamiales > Orobanchaceae > Orobanche > Orobanche coerulescens. Next base: position 140,989,640 of record CM065810.1, on the reverse strand, counting down.
GCACACTGCCGACCACTGGGAGCCATTTTTGGGCCTGTGCCGCGGCACACTCCCGCTGGGCCGCGGCACACTGTGCAGCCTATTTAAGGCCCAGCAGTCGTTTTTTTCGCCATTTTTCTCCTTCTTCTACTTCTCTTCCGCGGCTGGGGTTGTTCCTATCATGGAGAGATGTTGTTTGTCAACAAATCTATGAAGTTTTGGAGTTCATATCATCAATCATCCATCCTATAACATCCTTTGATCGAGCGAATCAGGTCAGATTTTCTAGAAATCTAATTTTGGGGATTTTGGGTATTTTGTTCGATTTCGTCCGTTTAATCCGTTTTAACTCAGAATATTGATGGATTGATGATTGTTAAGCTATATTATATCTAATTCCTTGTTATTCCACGGTTGGATTGCCACGGATTTGTCGTTTTATTGAGTATTTTATCGACGCCTTGAAGGTGTTCGATAAAATGTCACGAAGAGAATTCGAGCGTTCTACGATTATTCTTCCTCGTATGATCGATGATTTATTGATTATATATTGTTAGGGTCGAATTCTTGTGAAGAACTCGAGTCGGAACCCTTCCGTTCGTTGTCTCCTTCGGGGTCCGAGCTTCCCGGTCGAACGGTGTTCTTCGGAACGTTTGGTAGCGGTTATTAAGGCAAGTATCTTATTATACGACTTGTATCTTGTGACTAGTAATTACGTATGATATGTATGACGATTTTGCTTGCCTCCGTAAATATGTTCCGTTTGAGTTGGTCGTGTTTTCCGAAATTTGAAGGCTTTGTGATAATAGTGATATATTGGTATCCGTGTTAGGCGTCGTGCCATTTGTGCAGGATTGCGATGTACATATGAGATGGTTGTACACGTGGTTGTTCAATGTATTGTGTACCGAATGTGTGTTATGTTGGTTAAGAGTCGTTGTGATGATCATGATATTTGTGTTGTTTTGGTTTACATACTTGATTGAACATTTCAGTGTAATGTGGAATGGCTTGACATTTAATGATTATGAATTGTGTCGTGTCGATGTGTGTGTGTTCCAGGTAGGGTCTGACGAGGCCTCTGGAGTTCGGTACATGATGTGTACGAACAAAGTGTGTGATCCAGGTAGGGTCTGACGAGGCCTCTGGAGTCCGGTACATGACGTGTGTTGTTGCCCAAAATATTTATCCGAAGATTAATACTGCTGGAAGACGGACAACAAACAAGGTTGCGGGAGCACTTCCGAGAGAAGGTAAATAAAACAAGATTTGCCGGGTTTGTTAGGACCGGGCTTGAATGCTCTCGCGAGATGTTATTAATACAAATATTCGTGGATACAAGTATTAATGAGAGAAATCTAAATACAATGAGTGTAAAAAGACTCTGTTAATCCGGCTCTTGAGCGAAGCTTGGTGTTCTTCGTCCCGCCGATAATCTGCTCGAGGAGAAAAGGCCGGGAGAAGTAAGACCGAAAGAAAGCTGTTGCCAAGAGTTGGAGATTAGCCAAGTGCTGTATATTTGCTCCTGTATTGCGTATGTATTGCAAGAATGTGAGAGAGTGCAGCGTGAGTTTACAAATGCAGGGGGCTTCGTTTATATAGGGGCAGCCGGGTCCTGTCCTGTAGTGGCCGATCGCCTGCCGGCCATTAAAATAATCTGCCGACCGCCTGCCGGCCAATATAATAATGTGCCGATCTCCTGGGCTGTCGGGCTAAAGTCCAAATAAGATGCTGGCTGTCGGGCTAAAGTCCAAGGAAGAGGCTGCCACAGCTTGGGCGGTCCAATAAGGAGCCATCACGTGTCCGGAGTCAGTCAACATGTGGCCCTACTGACAAGCTTTCGGCGGCCTGTCGGCTGGTGGAGGGAATCTGTCAGATTGTGGTCAATGGCCCGGGATTCGCGGATCTTGTCCCGGCCTTTGCACATGGTGCCAGTCCTGGTGCTCGGCCTTTGCCGACTGGATGTCCATCGGTGGTGATCGACATGAGCGGTCGTCTCTGGATGGTCTTCGGAGGTCGCCATCGGCCAGTGGATGGAGGTCGCCAAGGGTCGGTCGCCAAGGGTAGGTCGCCAGGTGCCGAGAGACGGTCGATCGCCAAGGGTCGGTCACCAAGGGCAGGTCGGCAAGATGCCGAGAGGAGATCGTCCGTTCGTAGGTCGCCAGGGGTCGATCGCCGAGTACTGAGAGGCGATCGTCTTGATGTCGATCGCTCGGCACCGGGATTCGTCCTGGGCCCTTGATTGCGATCTAGCATGTCCACTGGGTTAAGGCTCGGTCGCCTGGTCGCCGATCGGCAGGCTTGCCTTGGTCGCTTGGCAGTGACTCGGTCGCCCGTCCTCCTAGTCGATCGCCGGTCGGAAGGTGTTAATTCTTGACACAACAATTGCCCCCCAGCTTGCTCCTATGTTGAAGACATGGGGCGAGGTGGTTCTTGCTGGTGATCGTGTATGGATGAGGACGGGTGATCTGAGCTGACTTAGGACTCGGACTTGGGCTATCATGGTCGATTGGCTTAGCTATCTTTCGGTCTTGTACCTGCAAAAAACAACATTGGCCGATCCCCCACGGAAACTTGGTGGTTTCGCTTGCTAGAGGAATCGTGCACAGTCGCGGAGATCGATGGACCGATCCCATGACCGTGTCTTGGTGCACAAAGACAATGAGTGCCTCGTGACTCACTTTATTATGAGGGTCCTCTGTTAGGCTGCGCCTCGCCTTGTTTTTAAACGAAAGGCGTGCGGTCTCGGTCTAGAGGAGTCCTTGCGCGGGGCAGCGTCGGATGAATCAACTCCACGCCCGCGGCTTGTTAGCTCTGCTTCCACCTCGGCCAGCCATGGAGATGGCCAACCTCGACGGTGTACGTTGAGACGGGGTTGTGGAATGAGTCCACTGATTAATGTTGGAGGGCCCTCCGACTACGCTGGTCTCGTATTTAAACGAAGGCGGGCGATCTCGGCCGAAAGGGACTTTGCATGACCGAAGCAGCCGGTTCCATCGACTGCCAGGGCCATGGCTTTATGATGCGCGGTGGAGGCGATCTTATGCCTTAGTCCGTCATGTTATATGCTGGACTGTAGATGGCGATCGTGTCCACCAGGGTGCTGATGATGTTGCGATCTGGCCGGAAGACTGGCGATCGTCGCTCGGCGGCCGATCGCTTTATTCGTATGTTGATATTGGCGATCGGGCGGCGGCTAGTCCCTCATGTTAGAATGGACTGTAGGCGGGGATCGAGTCCTCCGGCTCTGCTGGGTAGTAGCGATCGGGCTGGGAGACTGGAGGTCGTCGTGCGGGTGCCGATCGTTCTACTCCTAGGCCAAGAAGAAGCCTTTGCACGACAGAAATCTGCGGCTCGCCCTAAGGCTGCGTAGGTCGTCGGTAGGGTCTTCGTGAGATGCCCTGAACATAGGCGAAGCCACGAAAACCTCCTAGGACCGCGTAGAGGGCGGTCTCATCGCTTACGGGCTCGCCGTTGAGGATGATCATGTCAACCCGGTCGATGTAGTCCGAGTCGGACTCCTGTTCTCCTTGCCTGATCCGCCACATGCGATGGGGACCTTCTGGCCGAGCGGCCCTGGTGGCAAAGTATTCCGTGAAGACGTGCGCCAGCTCGTTAAAGGAGCATATGGACCGAGGTGGTAATGAGGTGTACCACCGGTGGGCGAGGTCGTCTAGCGTCAGAGGGAACATTCGGCACCGGGTCGCGTCCGATGCCCCACACCCGGTCATGTAGATGTTGAACTTGTGCAGGTGTGCTTGGGGGTCCGATCGCCCCTGGTGCACGGGTGTCTTAGGAGGGGCGATCGTGTGCTGCACCGGGGCGAGCTCGATGTCGATCGCGAGCGGCTCGCTCGGCGGGGCGATCGTCCTCACGGCGCCTGCCCAGGATTGCAGGAGCGCCTTTATGTCGTCGATCTGACGTTGCATTGCGGCGATCGCCGCGGCTCGGCTGCTTGCGGATCGGCTTTGGGAGCGGGGGCCGAGGCGATCGTGTACCGATCTCCGGACCCCGCTGCTGCCGACCTCGGGAATCGCGGCGGGAGCGGCGGGCCGGATCGCCTTGTGGGAGCCGGGTAGGCCGAGCTCCTGGTGACGGACACCAACTCCGTCGTCTCGTAGCCGGGGCCGGACCGCCCCGGTCGCGGTCGGGTCGCGCCCAGCGATCGAAGACAGACGTGCCCCGGCCGCCGAGCGCCTCTTCTTGCGGGCGAGAGCCTCCTGGCGCTTGCTCGGCCGAAGTGCCTTAAGCTTCCGCTTGATCTTCCGGCGAGAGACCGGGGCGTAGGCGGAGGCGCGTCGAGAGCACTCTGTCGCTCTGAAGGACGGCCGGGGCCTTCGATCTGTTCCTTGGTTCGGAACCGATCGAGCGAGAGTCTCGGGCCGCCTTCCCGGGACGTGGTCGCGCCTCCGGCCGCGGCGGCTACCTTCCACCATCGGCCGCGGCTCGGACTGGGCCAGGCTGGAGTCTGGCAGCCAGGCCAGCGGCTTTCTTCGACGCGGAGGCGGAAGACATGATTTCTGAAGGATTTATTTGAAGTGCAGTAAGTGTCACTTCAAGTATCTGCCCCGAGAACAGTGAGTGTTCTTCGGGACGGTAGGTGTAAAAAATCGAGGGTTGGGTCCCCTTCCTCTAGCGCCAATTGTTGTTGCCCAAAATATTTATCCGAAGATTAATACTGCTGGAAGACGGACAACAAACAAGGTTGCGGGAGCACTTCCGAGAGAAGGTAAATAAAACAAGATTTGCCGGGTTTGTTAGGCCCGGGCTTGAATGCTCTCGCGAGATGTTATTAATACAAATATTCGTGGATACAAGTATTAATGAGAGAAATCTAAATACAATGAGTGTAAAAAGACTCTGTTAATCCGGCTCTTGAGCAAAGCTTGGTGTTCTTCGTCCCGCCGATAATCTGCTCGAGGAGAAAAGGCCTGGAGAAGTAAGACCGAAAGAAAGCTGTTGCCAAGAGTTGGAGATTAGCCAACTGCTGTATATTTGCTCCTGTATTGCGTATGTATTGCAAGAATGTGAGAGAGTGCAGCGTGTGTTTACAAATGCAGGGGGCTTCGTTTATATAGGGGCAGCCGGGTCCTGTCCTGTAGTGGCCGATCGCCTGCCGGCCATTAAAATAATCTGCCGACCGCCTGCCGGCCAATATAATAATGTGCCGATCTCCTGGGCTGTCGGGCTAAAGTCCAAATAAGATGCTGGCTGTCGGGCTAAAGTCGAGGAAGAGGCGCCACGGCTTGGGCGGTCAATAAGGAGCCATCACGTGTCGGAGTCGATCAACATGTGGCCCTACTGACAAGCTTTCGGCGGCCTGTCGGCTGGTGGAGGGAATCTGTCAGATTGTGGTCAATGGCCCGGGATTCGCGGATCTTGTCCCGGCCTTTGCACATGGTGCCAGTCCTGGTGCTCGGCCTTTGCCGACTGGATGTCCATCGGTGGTGATCGACATGAGCGGTCGTCTCTGGATGGTCTTCGGAGGTCGCCATCGGCCAGTGGATGGAGGTCGCCAAGGGTCGGTCGCCAAGGGTAGGTCGCCAGGTGCCGAGAGACGGTCGATCGCCAAGGGTCGGTCACCAAGGGCAGGTCGGCAAGATGCCGAGAGGAGATCGTCCGTTCGTAGGTCGCCAGGGGTCGATCGCCGAGTACTGAGAGGCGATCGTCTTGATGTCGATCGCTCGGCACCGGGATTCGTCCTGGGCCCTTCGGTTGGCCAGTCTAGCATGTCCACTGGGTTAAGGCTCGGTCGCCTGGTCGCCGATCGGCAGGCTTGCCTTGGTCGCTTGGCAGTGACTCGGTCGCCCGTCCTCCTAGTCGATCGCCGGTCGGAAGGTGTTAATTCTTGACACAACAACGTGTACGGACAAGGTGTGTGATCCAGGTAGGGTCTGACGAGGCCTCTGGAGTTCGGTACATGATGTGTACGAACGATGTTGTGGCCGGGTAGGGTCCGTTGAGGCCTCCGGAGTTCGGTACATGATGTGTACGAACAGTGTGTGTGGCCGGGTAGGGTCCGTTGAGGCCTCCGGAGTTCGGTACATGATGTGTACGAACAATGTGTGTGGTCCGGGTAAGGTCCGTCGAGGCCTCCGGAGTTCGGTACATGATGTGTACGAACAATGATCGTGTAGCAGTGATTGTTCGGGTAACATTTTAAATATGGATCTAGGACTCATAATGATATATTATTTAGTATGCTTTGAAACGAGAATCGGGCTAAGGCCCTATTGTTTACGAAAAGGGTTTTGTAAATTGGGACTCGAGATCCAAAAGAATTTCTGCTTTAAAAATCCCCGAGATGATGTGTTCCTTTTCAAATATGTAATACCCGGTTGTAATTCAGTCATTATCATTCAGTAATTTCATTCGGTGATTGTCACCCAGTGTATATTCACTCGATTATAATCATTCACCAATCATATTCATTCACCGTGTTCACCGTTCGAAAAAACTTCGAGTGGTGTATCGTTATTGTTCATTGTTTCAACTTTCCTCATATGAGTTCGACTTTGTTAGATCACCATTAATTTTTGGTAACTCCAAAAATTCTAAATCTTTGCAATATTATAGGGCATCGAGTTAGCTTTCCAATGGTTCAAACGGTGAGTCAATCGGAGTCCGGACGAGAGAGTTATGGTCATTTTAGCTCAACCGCTCATTGGCGATCAACGCCGAACGAACTCGGCCGTGTCGTCCGACACGGCCGTGCCGTACTCGTCGGAAAGTGCGAGTGTACGCCTCGAGGACGACCGTGTCGTGCAGCGCGGCCAGTCGCACCCTTCCGGATAAGCGAGGCGCCCAGCCCGGCCACCGTGTCGCCCGCACGGTCGAGTCATGCCGAAGTCATTGTCGGACGGGTCAGCTGTCGGGAGGCCCTCGCGCGCGACCGTGTCGGCGAGACACGGTCGAGTCACTGTCGGCCAGCTGTCGGCCCGGTATGCGACACGACCGTGCCGATCGGCACGGCCGTGTCGGCAGCGATCAACTCCTATAAATTCATTTTTCAAGATTTCATTTCATTTTTCTTCCTTTTCTTCACCTTCAACCGAGAGTTAAGGCTTGAGGGAGGGTTTTTCCTTCACAAATCATTTGGGTGTTTGATTTTTTTCATCTCCTTTCGATCGTGAAGCCCGGATAATCAATCTAACGCGTGTTCTTCGGATTAAAGCACTTGGATCATCAAGAGGTAATTCCTTCAACACTTTGGACTTCAATTTTGTGTTGAAATAGGATGTCTTGGACGTTATAATCATGATATATGAAGGGATATGTATATGATTATGAGTTTGTATAAGGATTCATTGGATTATTGAGGGTTTATTCAAGAACACTTTGAATATCGAGTTGGAATTGGGGATTTTCGACTAATTGTTGTTATAATCACATTTTGGATATTCATAACGGATTATTGATCGTATTGGAGATGTTTTGTTGGTTTGAAACACTTCTTGGGGATTTTGATATTGGGATATCGAGGTTTGATTGTAAACAATCGGAGTTTGGATACAACGTATTCGATATAATGCCCCAATGAACTTAGTTTAATCGTATCGACGTTTTGAGTTCGTTATATTCGTGTTTAATTCGTATATTGATCGGATTGTCGGTAATTGTATTGAATTAAGGTTGTTCGTGCGACCGACACTTCATTTAGGACGTTGTTCGTGGACGGACATTCTTCATCGGTGTTGTGTAAGTTAATTCTTACTCGGTTAAAATGATATTCATCCCTCTTGTTGTTGTTCATTCATAATCATAACTCATTCATAATTATATTAACCGTATCAAAACTTGTTGTTATCAATTAATCATTTCAGTCATAAGGAACGACGGTTCCAACCTTTTCATTGAGCTGTCATTTATTTCATTACCATTCCACCTCGGTGAGTCATTATTCATTTTCGATGTCACTTTTGTTATCGTGGCATTCCGGTCATCTTGGCGTGCAGTTGGTATGTGTAGGGTTTTCATGTCGGGCACATTATAGTCGTGTGTTGGTTGATGGCCTCACATTGGGTATGCACGAGATTGATTGTTTCGTGAGACTGATTAGGTACAAGACCATACGTGTATTCGATCGATACTCGTTGGTGGCTTGTGCACGGACACATTTCCATCCCGGGCGTAGTGTGGCGCCACCCTTTGAGCCGTACTGTTAGTTGATTCATATAGCATGTTTGATTGCGTATGTTTCGACAGGATATTTCATAATTTCAGATATAATCATGATTGTGTATTTTCAACTCTTGAGGATTGTTGTTCTGTATAATCGACCCGTTTGGGGATTTTGTTTTTCGTGTCTTGGCAAGGCAAAGGCACGGGAGAACATGCGCGTCGAGGAGTCCCAGTGATACTAGAAAGGGGCCCCGATGCTCGATCACTTATTCGATCATTTATGTTTCCTTTATTTATTCCGCTGCAGACATTCCGTTTGAATACTCGTTTCATTCGGTGTTGTGTATTTTATCGTCACATAAGATACACATGTATTCTATTTTATCACAGGTGTGTTGTATGAAACTCCTAATCGGAGTAATTGATGTTGTAATGTGGTTCGGTACTACATTTACCTGTGTAAATCATCCTTTTCATTCGCCTGGTGGGTCCCGAGTCGGGGTCCACAACCGTAATATCCGCCTAGTTTGGGGTGTTACGAGTTGGTATCGGAGCGTGGTTTTGAATACTACCTTCCGAGTCATGTCTCATTTGAAATCATCGTCATCGGACTAGTATCATTGGACTTTCGCGTCACGTGTGACTGTGCAAATGCCGAGCCAATCGAATAGGAAGAAGCGTAAGATTTCTAACGCCATGGTATAATTTCTCGCAATAGTCATTCATTCATCATTCATCAATTAACAATCCTCAAACATCATCATTCATTGTGATTAGAACGATCATGTTAACTCATTAATCACTTAATTCATTTCATTACTCGATTAATAATCGGGACGATCATGTTAACTCATTAATTACTCAATTCATTTTATTATCCGATTGTCAATGGATGATCATATTATCAATCTTGTTAAGTTATTCAAGATAATCATTTCAAGAATTTCATCGAGATAATCATGTAACTTCAGTAAATCATTCATATAATCACTAAGTTAGAGCATGTATACTCATTTTCATCATCTCATGACATAATCATAACGTGCTAATCATGCGGGAAATATAATCATTATGCGACCTTCCTACTCCAGTATGGAGAGAAGCTGTCAAGGATGCATGGGGAGAGGCAGTGCGGTGCAGAAACCCGAGAAATAATCACTCGGCCGGGAAATCGTGCCCAGGACTCGGTTCGATCGGAAGATGTACGGGTTGATCCACTCACTTTTATGCAGCCATGATGACCCATGTGCGATTGCTCAATCATCATTGCGCCACTCGCCGGATTAATCGAGCGAACTCTCCGTCAGAGCCGATTGCTAAGGAAATTGGCGAAGCAACTGCATATGTCAACAGAAATCAACGGCGTAATCTATCCGAAGGCGGTCGGTCAACCTTCAAGAAGCCTCGTGTGAGTCTTATCGTTTCGAGCGATCTCCTACGGCGCCTAATCCTACGGGATCTCGATCCCGAGTAGCCGTTCGGCCATCATCTGTTTCAACCGTGGGGCGACGGGCCATTTCAAGACTAGGTGTACGACGCCGTCTATCACATGTCATAATTGTGGGAATTCTGGGCATAAGGCCCGTTTTGCCGAAAGGACTCCAAGTCGGCTCCGGCGGCATCTCAGCCCCGAAGCAACCAGCGTTTGAATCGATCGCCTTGTCATCGTCGTTTAAGACAATGGAAGCAAATAGAGTTGGAGCTCGTATTTATCGACGGGAGCGTACGGTTCGGGGACCGGCAAGTCCCAGATTCATATGATGAGGAGGATCGACGATCCGGTGGTCCGAACGATTTCGGGTATACTCGTAATTTTATTTCAACTTGTGTGTACCTTTTGATCTTTGGTACACCGCATTCATTCATTTTCGAATCATGCTTGAATAGACTTATTTCGGTATAGTCCTACTTAATGACCGCGATTGGTTGATGGATCTCATCGTGGTGAATTTATCTTAGGACGATGTAATTTTCGGTATTAGTTGGTTTGATCGTCTCGATACTATCCTCAGTGTTTGTTAGCGTTTAGTCGCTATATTTCCGTCGTTGGTTGTCGAATGTGTGCTTTAGGGAAGTAATCCCCGTTGTTCCAGTAGAATTTTTATTATGGCGGAAGCAGAGAAATTCCGCAATCGAACTATTCAATCATTCATTATATCATTTTCATCGATTGGCCTTTCTAAGGCAATCGAGTTATTCAGTCATTCCTTATATCATTTCCATCGATTGGCTTTTCTAAGACAATCGAGTCATTCAATCATACATTGTATCATTTTCATCGATTGGCCTTTCTAAGGCAATCGAGTTATTCAATCATTCATTGTAT